>CM070028.1:0-12299 GCA_036247105.1 Cirrhinus mrigala
TGAAACGCTATGAAGCGCCACCAAGTGGCTGTTAATGTCAGTGCGAGTTCAAGCGTAATGGAAGTAAATGCTTGTTTTGATGCGCAAGATGCTGGCATAGATGATATTGGCTTATTTTTCCCTAATATTTATCATGATTATGATTGATTATTTTCAGCATGGTCAGTACCGTTGCCGTTGAGAAACGGCATTACGTAAATACTTTTTTTTATAATGCTTTATTGTCCACAAACAGTGTACAAGTCCGTCTCCCACTGTTTTACGCAAATACTTGATAAGAACATTACTCACACTATATGTGTGTGTTTCTAACACCTTTTTAAACTTTGTATTTATGAAAGCTTTTCATATTATTTTCTCCTTATAAGGATAGAGAATAAGAATAGTTTCCTCACTTTTTAAGTCGCTTTGGATAAAAGCGTCTGCTATATGATGATGTAAATTACTAGACTTAGCAGGCAATGTGAAAGCTTACTATCTGTGCACCCCTCTTTAATTCATGAACTATTCTGAATCATCTGATTAATAATGTAAAAAATAATAATAATAATAAATAATGAAGTTCGACTAATTTATATAATCTGCCCATTTTTGTATGTAAATGTGAATGCATGAACTCCAACAGGCTGGTTGTATTTATTAGTATTATTATATTGTAAATTTAAATTGAATATTGACTATAATTTTAGACAGACTCCACCTTCATGCTATTTTTTATGTTTTATTATTATTATTTTTTTAATGGAAATAAGTGACCAGTCCAGTAGTCTAAAACCAGCCATCTAACTTAATTTAATAGTCATACTCCACTGTCCTACAAGTTTCTTGCTGGATTTATTTGTTTCTGTTAACCTAAAATAGCAAAATGTGCATCTAAACACAAAACAAATCTTAAATCTAGGTAAGATTTGTCATATTATGAAGTCATAAAATAATAATATAATGTAATATATTATTATTATTATTATATTATAATAATATAATATAATATAATATAAATATAATTCAAGAACACAACACTTCTTTTCACACAAACTTTTAATGGTATAACAATATATTAAAAATAATAAATAAATAAATATATTTCAAGAACACAACACTTCTTTTTCACACAAAATATTAATGAAATTTTACAAAACAAAATCAATATTTACATTATAGTACCCCACTAGTAGATTCACAAGTGAGGGTTGTGTAAACAAGACACACGGATATCTCTTTTGTCTCGTATTTCCTGCAAGAAAATTTCCATGTCCTCTACTCTCTGAAAAGTGAAAAGGAAGGGAGCCCGAATTTGTTCTTCATCCCTTTCACCTTCATAAAACATGGTGTTTATGAACAAGTCTCGCATTGTGATAGCCAGCAAGGCATCTTCCTCCTTCATCTTCAGGATCTTTGGCAGTTCAATCTTCCCAGCAAAGTGGTGTTGGTTCTCCTCCACCCACTTACAGGCCAGCAAAATGTTTTTCATCACCGCTGAGTCCTGTGTGCAATATAAGGATTCCAGTAATAATGTAATTAGTGAAGTTCTGCTCATAAACACCTATATGAAACAGGAAAGGTAAATACATAAACGATTCAAGCAATACATAAACATTCTGTATACATACATAGATTCCTGGGGTTGGGGTGATCTCCATGCTATCTGACTCAGGTGGAGTGACTTCCATCATGTCATCTGGATTTGGTAGTTCTTGTTCCAGGGTGACTAGTTGTTGGACTTGACTGTGGGAAGTAAAAAACATGTTTTAGACATTACAATGTTTTAGGCATGCATTGTTTATATATTGTCTGCATACTGGAAATCCACAGCATGGATGTTTAAATCAAAAGTATAGTTATGAATACCATACCTTGTCAGAGGAAATGTCTGAATTAACTGATAGCACCACCACTTCCTGATTACAGGCATGTCAGACTGATAAAAGATAGCAATTGAAAATTTTAGTCTTTTTTTTTTTTTTTGAAAGTGTTCTTACAGTCCTTTTTGCTTTACAAATAACCATAAATTGATGCAAACTCACCGCAGCAAAATCAAATGGCTTTGAGAGCGTAACATGGAGTGCATACTAAAAAACAAAACCAAAACTTTATTAACAAATGTGGTGTTTAGCACACAGCTGTACAGCAATTATAAGACCACTTACCATCAACATGAACACCCCACAATCAATTCCTCCTAGCTGAAGAGGGGCACCCTGTAAATTATAGACAATTTACAATTAGACCATATACAATAAATACATTATATAGCTGTCAAGTCCGGTAAATGTTTTTTGTTTTGTTTTGTCTTTATGTTTGTTTAGAGTTTTGTTAAAAAAGTGCACTTTGTTTACTCAGTTCACCCATAGCGGGTTATTTGTGACATCTGTGCACTGCATTCTTTCTTAACACTCAACTAAAGATATGAAAAGTTCACAAGCAAATAAGTTAAAAAGCTGTACCTCAAAATCTGCCAGTACAGACATGTTCCAATGGCCGGGTGAAATGTGACTTGCCAGTTTTCTAAAGGAATACAACAATAAAAAAATGTTTATATTTACGGGCAGTCACATGTAAACAAAGATATAATTCACCATATTGCAATAAAAATGTTGGAGCTTTATGTTAGAGCCAGGGGTTTGGTTTTACCATGATTGAATTATAATTAAATAAAATACTGAAAACCATAACTGGCTGAAACATAAAAGTATGAGCTCAAACTGATCCACCATACATTTCATAATGCGCGACACATTTCAGTTCATGAAGTCGAATGAAAGTACTATTCCATCACTCTTCACACCTGTAAAAAAAATAAAATTTTATAGCCAGTTCATTTAAAATGTGGTAAAGACTATTACATAATAAAAGCTGGTTTGTATAAGAACACAGACATTCATTTGTGTTAGTATGAACTCCAAACACATGCATGTTATTAGTATGAACACAGAACAGTAGAACTTGAAATATGCTATCCTCAGGTAAAAACCTGAAAATCTGAATATAACTCCCATGTCCAAAGTCTCCAGGGTTCATGGAGTCAAAAAATAAAATGTCCCTTGACTTTGGCTTGAGGATCTGTAAAAGAAAATGACATTAGAAACTGGTGATGGACAGAAGAAAATTCTTGGCCAAAGCAAAACTGGTGATACTGGACACACTGAGCTAAAACTGATTCTATTAATCTTAAAATACTTTACAATTGTAAAAAATAACTTCCTTCCATTAATGTAACTTATCATCTTGTTTTAAAACATAGTATGATGATGTGCAGCAAACCTGACCTCAAAATAACTTTTAAAGTTTGGATAATAGGCTACCAACAAACATACACCCTACAACATGAAATGTCTGGTTTGTTTCCTGAAACTTAGGATTTCAGCTGAAATTTTTAGATTGCCAAAATTGTAGTGCATCCTTGAGAACTGGACCAATCGAGAGCCCGTAATGCACACTTGTGTAATTATGGCCATAACAACCAAAAAGTACGATTACATTATGCATAGCAGGCTAACATACGGAAAAATGTAACTCACACATATAATCCAGTGCCCTGACTCCAATGAGGGAAGTAAAATAAAGTCCTTGGTTGCAGCATCATCCTGTGAGATGAGAATCATGGTGAACCACAGTTATGATGATTAATATCCTATATATGATTATTGATTTCTTGCACTAACTATTCATATTCCAAAATAAGCAAATCATTAAAATGTGTGCCACAAATTTTAAAGGATACTAACAGGTAAAGCTGGCCAAGGATCATTGTTATATGGGGGCAACCATGTGACCACCACATAACTGTTGACGGCAAACACATCTTTGCCCTGAAAAGATAGAAACACAGTGCAGTGTGACGTTAAACATTTTTCATAACCCCTGAAATACTAAACAGAACAAAAGCTATCAAACTGACCTGTGATGCTGCAAGTGCAGCTATGAGCTGAAAGCACTGATTAGCAATCTGGTAAAAGAATGGATGAATATTAGTAAAGTTGCATTCATATCAACCCTGCCAACAGCAAAATAATGCCTATCAATGGACATTTACCATTGCCTCTAACTCATCAAAGGCCAAAGACCAAAAGTCACTTCTCTTTAATGTTTGGGCTGGGCTCAGCTGAAGTAAATCCTCACTTGGATCTTTGGCTCTATCCAAGACATAAGCCAGCTGATAAAATGAAGTAAACATTGTTATATAATTCATACAAATATGAACAGTAATCCTGATAAAAATACTCATGACAATCATTGCAATATGAATAAATTACCAAATTCTGTTGTGCTGGGAGATAGTCAACATCCCATATCCTCCTGCCTGCTTGTTCATCTGTCTGGCTTGTTGTTACACTTTGAACTAGGTCAGGTGGGCTAGGACAGTCTGAAGAGAAAATCCATATTTGTAAATGAATTTTTATGGTCTTAGTAAAGCTTGTTTATACAGTAGCTGAAGAAAGTCAGAAAGTAGTGTACAATCACAAGTTTAAATTTTCTTTTTTTTTTTTATCTAAACTCCTAATGTGAAAACAGGAGCAGAAGAAAACATGAAGCATCATAAAATATTCCCCAAGATAAAGAAGATCCATACTGTTAAATTTAGATGCATTATTGCTTTTTTACTTTGTTTTCTGTCACTCACTGGATTGTACTCTTTCCTCTGCTTCAGTTGGTATCTGTGCAGCTGTGCCTGTAGTAAAAGAAAACAAAACAGCAACAGTACAGATTATAAGATAATACAGATGAGCATTCGATGTTAAACAACTGACAAAATAAATAGTAAATTCATTTACCCATTATTATCTGACCGTTGTGATCCAACTGCAGCTGAACACCTTTGCCCACTACTTTCTGGATGCTGGCTTTAGTTTTAATATTGCATTTTGTGTTGTAGTGGTGTAGTATGTTCCGCATCATGAAGATGTGCTGAGAGGGTGTGAGGGTATTCAAAAAATAATTGTTCTTCCTCATGTCTGCAAACAATTGTTCTGCACACTGGCTGTTAACCCAGCCAGCCAGTTCTGGGACAAGTCCAATCCTCCGAAGGGCATCTCTAGTATCCTTTGTATTCCTCTCATGGAAAATATCATACAGAGTGTAGTGGTCAGATGACCCGGTGATTGGGTGGCAGTTTGCGTCTGTACCTGTTTTCTTTGTTTTGAGCCAAGGTAAATTGACTTTTAGCTTTCCCTCACCAGCCAGCTGCACATTCTCTGTGGTTGCTTCAGCCAGCCGCCCCTCATGTGGACTAAATGGCAATTTTTCAGGCTCCCTCAAGTTAGTATGTGTTGCCAGTCCTCTTGCAAAATCATATATGGCTATGTTTGGAAAGTGTTTCCAGCTAAGCAAAATGTCAGCATAGTCTCTGGGACTCTCTGCTCTTAAATTAAATTTTATGGAGTACACCACTGCACAGGGGCACATAACAACTGCCCAACCACCTATGGAAAAAGCATATTTGATGTAAAATTAATGTACATAAAAAATGTTTAATAACTGCTACAGATGACCTTGTATGCTTGACCTACAAACATTACATTCTCCTGGCAGAATTAAAAATTTAACAGTAACAGTAACAGTAGTAAACAGACGCAACCACAGATCTAATTGTACAATGAAAGATGCATCTTACCGGAAGCTCCCCAGACCTTCTCAAAGATCTTGTCATAAGATGACCTGTTCTTCATTTCATCCCGCAGTCTTAGAATAAGGTCCATTTTTGAGCCTTTTGAGTCCAGGCCACATTGCTTGCACAGTTTTCTAACCATCTCCACCTATTATTTTAACAAGAAATAATATTTAGCTTAATGCAAACACAGTGAATTAATAATCAGTGTAACAAGTCATTACCTTGAGATTAATTAGTGCATCTTGGAGCCTCTCCTCTGTCATTTGGAGATCTGCCATTTCTGTAGCCTGTCTTGGTGCATGAAACTTTTCATGTTCTGTGTTAAAAACTATGTCATCCCTTCTAGTTTTTGGTCCAATCCAAGGAGCCCAGTTGTTATAGCATGGAAGAACCACAAAAGGGTTCTTTCGGCCACCTTGGAAAAAAAAAACTGCATCATTACAAAACAAAAAAATTACAAAAAAAAAACAAAAAAACATGCAGCTGTAATCAATAACAAAAAAACTCAGAGTAAACACAGGAACAGAAGCAGACATGTTAGTAACTTGTGTTAACCCACACTCAAATTTACTTCAATTAAGAATCCTGCTATAGTTCACAATTGTGATTAAACAATATTAGTAACATGCAAAGTCTATATCACAATACTATCACTGCAATCTTGTGGGGGAACAGACAAGCCCTATACTTTAAGTGAACAGACACAAGTAAGTAAGTGGCTTACTTACAGGGAAGTAAGCCACTGCAAACGATTTCAGACATCACAGAGTCCCAAAATAGTTTGATATCGACAGTGCCATCAAAGTGTGCTGGTGGAGCCTCCATTTCACTTACTGCAGATTTAAGCAAGGTATTAAAAAAGTATTGTCATTTTTCTTTTATTCATCAAAAACTGTTCTGTTCTGTTACTTACCAGGCATATTGAATACACCCTTTCTGTGAAGGTCCATGACCACCACTGGTGGATAGTATCCACACTTGTAACAAGAATACATGTAGCTGTGTGAGGTCATGGCTTCAAAGTGCATGTAGGCATGGAGTATTGTGGCTTTTTTAGGGAAGGTCTTATTTTCTGTTTGCTCAAGGACTTCAATTGCTCGGCTTACAGAATGGTGAGTCTAAGAAAGTATAAAACATAGTAAGGCACACATTAAAAAAATATGAACAGTAAAACAGTAAATGTGTTCTTACCTGAAGTGATTCACGTAATACAATACACAAATGAAGGGTGATGAGAATATGGTCGTTGAAATTGTGAATTCCGTCACTCCATTCTTGATATCTGTACATCAGCCCACAGTCAGGACATGCCTTGCAGTATGTAGAAAAGCCTAAAAAATGAAAGGAAAAGAAAAAGTACAATATCGTTATTGATTGCTTTCAATCATCAATCAATCATAACTTAAATTGGTATGGCTAAGATGATACGGATGATATATTTTGACATGTCTCACCATTTACAACACCAGTATACGTGACAAGTTTGGCATCTGCTGTTATGAGCAGTGGTTCAGTAAGTTCCCCTGCACACTCCACGCATGATGTTTCTTTTGGTATCAACTGCCTTGGAAAATCCTGCAAAGATTTGGAACCAGTGACCAAATGCTGGGGTAGTTGGGCAGGAAGAGCTTTTTTTTCCATTAAATAGTGAACCATCCTTCGAAGGCCTGCATCATCAGGAGGATATGCTTGTCCTTCATCTTCACCTGGCTTTGCTTTGGATACACAATCTGTCTGCTGATTATTCACGGCTGGATCTGGCCTGATGTCACTCACCGCAGTCATGAACAGATGTCGGTCAGTACTAAAAAGATGCCATTTTGCTATTGATTTATGAAGACATGACTGTCTTGCTTTGGCACAGGGACAGTGCCAGGACTTCTTTTTTGAATCATATGCTGCTATTACCCTACCCAGTCTGCTGTGGTATGACACTTTTGGCTCATATACTGAAATGAACTTTTTGGATGGAGGCCCTCCAACAGTCACCTCAACAGAAAGTGGAACACCTGCATCAGTAGCTGCCTTTCGTTGGTTTAAGCAGCTCTGTTTCCTTGCATCCCCAAAAAACCTACAAGTAACCATTTCTGTTAGTACCTCCTCATCTAAAATGATGGGTGTCGTGTCTGAGTGGGGACAGAAGAGCAATGACTTAAGATGAACACACTCATAAGGAACAATTCCACTCCTCACTGCAAATTCAGTATTTGTGTTGCATTCATCCAATTCACAGGTTATTTTTTGGCTTGCACCCCATGTCTTTTTTTGAACATGTATAGGAGAGCATGGCTTAAAAAATGACTTATCAACAGCAAAGATGCCATTTTTGGCATCAATGCATTGGCATGATAGATGTCGCTTTGCTGTAATATCTTCTACCCTTTGCCTATGTCTTCGGTTGATATGAACCAGCAAGTTCCTTTGATTTATTTTAATGCCACAGTGTGTGCAAGTCACCCTGACTTGCTGCCGGACACGTACTCTTTTTGTTGACGATGCTGGAGGTGGTTCTGGTGCTGCTGATGCTGGGGATGGAGGTGGTGCCACTGATGCTGGGGATGGTGTTGGTGCTGCTGATGCTGGGGATGGTGTTGGTGCTGCTGATGCTGGGGATGGTGTTGGTGCTGCTGGTGCTGATGCTGGGGATGGTGTTGGTGCTGCTGGTGCTGATGCTGGGGATGGTGTTGGTGCTGCTGGTGCTGGGGATGGTGTTGGTGCTGCTGGTGCTGGGGATGGTGTTGGTGCTGCTGATGCTGGGGATGGAGGTGGTGCTGCTGATGCTGGGGATGGAGGTGGTGATGCTGATGCTGGGGATGGTGTTGGTGCTGCTGGTGCTGATGCTGGGGATGGTGTTGGTGCTGCTGGTGCTGATGCTGGGGATGGTGTTGGTGCTGCTGATGCTGGGGATGGAGGTGGTGCTGCTGATGCTGATGCTGAGGATGGTGGTTGTCCAGATGCTAAATTTTTACACATTTTAAAATGTGTAATAAGACTGTCACGTCTAATTACTGTTGATGTACAGTAACAGCAGTGAAAATGTGGTGATTGCCTGCACTTTAGACCACACTTGATGATGATAAAATCTAAAACGTAGAAAGAATAAAATTAGCACAATTGTCTTGTTTACATGTTTAATACAATGTATTGCCTATGCTGAAGTTTTGTGGTGAAACACCTTGCTCAAGAGCACAACAACATTAAGATCCTTTTTTTAAATATATATTTTTACCACACTCCCACCAAACGCTAAGGACAGAGTGGGTGAAGGTTTTGTTCTGTCCAAGCAGAACACATGAAATTCTACCAAATAAAGCCCTGATTTAAAAACTATTAGCTGGAACAAATGCCTGACAGACTCTACATCAGCCCTTGCAGGCTGATTGCCACATAAAGAGTATTTATATACTTGTTTTTAATACTTATAATGATTCAAATTAAGTAATGTAATACAGAAATCTATAAAAACTAAACAACTTAAGTTAAGTATGTGAAATTAAGAATTCCCAAAGGTTTCACAACAGGAGAACACATTATTTGAACAATATATTTTAGTTTTAAATGCTAGGAAGAAATGACTATGCAAAAACTTTAAGGTTCAACAAGCATGATGTGTTTCTCACACCCACAGTACCATAATTAAAATAATTCACAAACACATACCTTCTTCTTGAACTGCATTTCGCATGTGATTAGCTACATGATTTCGGAGCTCATGTAAATGGTTGTAAACCGATTTACAGTAGGTACAGTGGTATTTTTGGCAGCACACTGTGCATCTCTGGATCGACAGCAGGGGATCCTGTCCTCGCAAAAGTATTGTCTGATGCATCTGTGCAGGTTAATCTGAAATTACATTTTAAAAAAAAAAACTATGATTATATAACAACACTACACAAGCTAAAATGTAGCATGGCGGATGGGAGAATGCTAGCATTTATTAGCTGTCCATAGTTACGCGAAAAAAAAACGATTAACGTTACTGTTTCAGGGTGTCAAAACATAACAACAGCAGTAATAGTCATGTCGAGACAGCGATAAATGTAAGATATAGATTTTATATACATTCAAAGTAAAGTTTATCTTTAAAGTACAGTGTTCTTACCGTGCGATACAGGTACATCAGTTCGAACGGACTCTACCTGCGCGGCGGTGCGTCTGGACCTGTGACGTCTCAAGCCCCGCCCACTAGATCGAGCGAGGGGGAGCTGGAGCTCCAGCGAGGGGGAGCTGGAGCTCTAGCTCCTCCCATTTGGCTCTGCAGCGAGCACCACTTGCTTATCTGTGCTCTCGGTGCTTTCAAAATGATCACAGGCTGATAGAAAGGTTAAAAATAGCATTTTATTTAAGATGGAAATAGGATCAAGACCCTCGATCACGTCATGATCCATTCTTTTGTGCAGCGCTCATGTGGACAACATAAGCCTGTTCCATCGTAAAATAACTTCTGAATCATTTTTGAACTGGTTCATTAAAACGATCTATCCAAAAGAACCTTTTTGTGGAAACGAATCAGACTTCTAATCACTATTAGCGAGCAAAGCTGCATCTTCAAACTCAGATATGCTCAGTGCCGACTCCTTTCATTCAGTTTATTTTCGTGAATCGACGTTCAGCGACGTTTGATGACAGCAGCCAAGATATGCAGCCTTCATATGATGCAGCCGTTCGTTTGAGAGGCGCCCATATAAGCTTTGTTTGAACTGAAAACGGCTCTGAATGGGGAGTCGATTCCCCCGACGGAATCGATTCCAACCTTTGGAATCGACTCTCGATTCCCAACGCCTCGGAATCGAGGAATCGATTCTTTTTGGAATCGATTCCCAGGCCTAAGTTTTATGTACTTGAACTTTTGATCAGCCCAGTCCCTTTGAATAAGTAGGCAGAACGCTTTCAGGCACATTCTGAATGAAAAAAACAGAGAAGGGCCCTCAGGAGGCAGACATGTTTTACATTATATTGTTTGGTATAGGGTTGCACAATATACCGGTACTACGGTAGTATCGCGATACTAAAGCTTAAAAATACCCGCGGTGCCAGTGCATTTTTTAAACGGTAGTATCGTCCATACGGTAATACCGTAAGATATGTTGTATGCACGGCAGGAGCACTGTTTAAAACGTTCATTTGAACATGCACGCCAGCAGAAACATTCCAAGTTGATTGCCAAAATGTCTTTCTGCTGTGCTTTGTGTAGTACATGCTGTGTATACGCTTTATGTGGTATTCAGTGTTTCCCGACGCTTCAGTTCAGTTTGAAATGAGACGTTGCACTTGCACGTCGTTGTTCATGCTGCAGTTTATCAGAAGAGAGGGTCTGATTTAGACCGTCTGATGTTATTAAAAAATATAGCAGCTCAAGAATCACTTATTCAACATCATAATATCTTACAAGAAAGTATTCTCGCAGTTTTATTTATTTGTCGACTTTTAGAACAGGTGTAATAATTCGTTTCTGGAAGCATCTTTGCGATCACGAATGTCATTTCATTCATGAACATAGCAGCTTTGCACTTGGTTCTTATCAATAAGTAAGGGATAATGTACAGGCAGCCGGTAGTTATCGCAGAAATAAGCCCCGACAGTGTGCTCAGGACCCGACGCGAAGCGGAGGGTCTTGTATCACGCTGAAGGGGCTTATTTCTGCGATAACTACCGGCTGCCTGTACATTATCCCGCTTATTACACGGCTACTTGCCACATAAGGAAAAAAAACTGGACATTTATATGAATTTGAAACATTTTATTGGCATATTTGTTTTAAATTAACATTTTTATCCTTCCGCGAAACGATATAGTACCACGTGACTAACATTCAAACGTTAGTAAGAGAATTTATAACATCTACATATGAATATATAATAACGGATGTATTTTATTTATTTAGTTGTACATCAAACCACACTTTCCGAACTAGACCAGTTGCTGTGTCTGGCGACAGCACATCGGACTTTCGTATTAGATGCATGTCTGCTGGTGAGATCGGTGGATGATGGTGACTAATGTCTTTGCCAGCTTTACCAATGGCTTTAATTGTAGATTTAAAAACTGCATTGCTGGAGTTGAAGGTTGGACTTTTCAGGATATCAAACTTTTTAAAATATCTGGCAATGCCAGTCCTGATGGCCATATAGCTGGCTATTGAATAAATCTGACCCTTCGCACTTTGAACAGATGCATAAAATGATCGTAATACCTTATTAAGATCCTCTGCTTCATACTTGTCGTAGTCTGTCTCCATTTTTTTCTCTTTTAGCCAGTCTTTGAGAAGTTTTATTGCCCATTCTGTATTTTTTTGTGTGTTGGCTTCGTAGCTGTCATGCTCTATTTTGTCAAGTTCAGTCTCAGTAAGCTCTCTGTGTCTTGTCGTTGTTTGTTCTTCGTAGTTCAATTTTCGTTTTTTCGTCTTAATTGGGGAGTCATTTGATTCGTCCGAATCTATCCACTGTTCAAACGTTTTGTTTTTACCCTACATGTTAAAATTAATGTCGAAATTTTCCATTGTTAATTGTGGTTGTCCAGTGTTTGTCACAAGATGGCGCCAAACGGTAATCTTTGTTGGCGCGGAGGGATTTTAAACATACAAGTAGTACCGGCTATGCGTTATTACTTTGGAGCGGTTAATATTTGAAAAGAACGAACCTGCAAATGTCTCAACTGACCAATCAGAATCAAGCATTCCAGAGAGCCGTGT
>CM070028.1:21370-36760 GCA_036247105.1 Cirrhinus mrigala
TGGCAAGCCGTTTTAGCATTAAATACTCTTTGCCATACTAGTCATAATTCAGTTTTGACTAGTCATAATTCCAATTCCAGATATCTATTCTGCAATTTTGACTCGTCGTAATTGCAATCAAGATATCTACAATGTGATTGTGACTAGTCATAATATGCATTGAAGATATCTACAATGTTATTTTGACTAGTCGTAATATACATTAGAGATATCTATAACGCTTTTATGACTAGTCATATTCTTCCATTAACTTCCATTGGAAAATATTTTCAGATATCTACAAATGAGTTTTGACTAGTAGAAATTGTAATTAAAGATATCTATAAATGAATTTTCACTAGACAGAACTGTAATTAGAGATATCTCTAATTACAATTTTACTAGTGACAATTAAATTAGAGATATCTCTAATTGAGTTGCCACTAGTGTAAATTGTAATTCAAGATATCTCTAACTGGGTTTTTACTAGTCATAATCCAATTGGAGATATCTTTAATTTGTAATTTTTAAAGATATCCACAAATACATTTGTAGATATCTGTAAATAATTTACTACTAGTCGAATTATAGTTGTAGATATCTTGAATTGGATTTTTGACTAGGCAAAACTTGATTAGAGATATCTTGAATTGGAATTCTTCCTAGTCAAAACTTATTTAAAGATATCTGCAATTTAATTCTGGATATCTCAATCAGCTTTTCGACTAGGAGGATCTTTCTTTGGAGATATCTGCATTCAGCTTTGTGACTAGGAAGAATCTGAATGTAGATATCTAGAATTAACATTCTGACTAGTCAAAATTATTTTATAGATATCTTAATTGTGTACTCAAACCACCCCTTTGCTAAGCCCCGCCTTAACTATATAGTCTTCGAGGAGCGCGCCAAAATCTCAGAACGGCCTGACCCGTTTTCAGGTAATAAAATAATTCCTGTAAAAGTAACTATGTAGGTTAACACTGTAATTGTAACAGCATTATTTGCAAATCACGATCTTGTTTTGCGTTCTCAATGAACAGCTTGTAAGGTAATATATATTATTACTATATAGCTGTCAGAGACAGCGCCTGAATTTATACTATCTTTAGCCCCCTAATAATTTACGTTTATGTTTTTCATTTTGTCGTAATGTTGTTTTAATTCATAAATTGCAATGTCAAATTGATAGCCTATCAGGCATAAGTTATATGGTGTAGCCATAGGCTATTTATTAGGTTTTAAATGTTTATCCACATTTTTACATATTGCTGTTTACGTATGGTCGGATTTGCTGTGCTTCATGTAGTCATTAATGTCAGTGGAAATGTCTTCAGAGCACGTGTAGGAACGTAAACGAGTCTTTTATAGACTAATTCTCTTATAAATAAAATAGCTATTTTGTTTGGCTCCATCTCCATGTTCGATGGTAATGTATAATTTTCTTTTATCTTTAATTATGAAAATGTGGCATTGCTGCTACCAAGGTGTGTGCTGGTGTATTCTGGAAATGAAGAATTCCACATTGCAATGTACCATATGCTGTTCTGTAGAGTGACCGTACGTGCGGTTCTTTTTTCCTCGGACGTGTCGTGGCCAGGATTTCTACGTCTAATATTCAGGGTTTTTTTTCTGTTGCTTAAGTTAATGCCATATGCTAATCGGTCTGTGCAGACTTGCTTCATTACAAAAGCAAGTATGAAAACAGAAAAACAAAATTTGGATATTTTAGGCAATATTAAATTCCTGGCCTTGATGCGTTTGGGGAAACTGTTTTCTCTCAGCCTACCATGTCATCAGATCAGGAGATGCAGCCAGCGATCTTTGACAGAGTTTTTAACAGCATCTCAAGAGCCAGACAACAGCTCTCAGCTAACAATAATAACAATCTCCTTACTTCAACTAGACGCCTTTTCCGGCGACAGGTCCAACGACTTAACAGTAAGTTGGGTTGTGCTATGTAACCATTTGCATAATTAACAGTGATTTACCAATGTTTAAGATATTATTTAACTGTGTATTTCTATGTGTGTGCCAGGACCACCGGGAAGGCAAGAAAATTCTGTCTGGCAGACACACCTTTTCCTGCTCTCAGGCCCAGATATTGCAATTTTACCATCTACAACAGAGCTTGAGCGGTTTGCAAACATGGGATTAGGTAAATATATACTTGATATTATAAGGATTTCAGATGTACCACAGTGTTATATTTTGGAATTGCCAATTCAAATATTTCAAAACCGTTTTTAAGATTAGTTTATCCTGTTTATTCATAAAAGGAAATTACTTTCAGGGCAGATAATAAAAACAAGTATTTAGAACTAGTTTATACTTTATTTAACTATTGTATTTTTTCCTATAATTTAGCTTTTACACTCTAAAACTTGCACAGATCATTTGACATACCGTATCCGATTGTTTTGTTCCATCCATTGCTATAGTTATCATAGTCTCTTGGATTCACCTGCACATTTAAATGAGTTTATTAATGCAGAAACTTTTTATTTTGTAGTTAGTAGCATGAAAAACATTAATACAACTTTAATACAGAAAGTGAGCAAAGATTGCTGGCATTATAATCACTGAAGCTGTTCAGTAGTTCAGGTCAATGCGAGGTATGCAAAGTAGTACTCTTTCAAAAACTCATCATCAATGCATCTGTCTACACGGCAATGATTTTCTTGTTATACTTCGTTAGTAATAATGAATGGATTTGTGAGTGTGCAGACACTAAGAAACAGTGAACAAAAGTCATTTTTGCCATTCCTGGTGGTGTAGATACTGATTAAATTAAACACATCAACAGATATGTCATTGACTACCTACAAATGTTAATGCAGCAAAGACCCATTGTAGACTGAAACCTTTGACAGTCTTCACAGAGTGCCTATGCAAACGCTCATAGGAGTGTTTAAAAAGCAGTCAGCTATCAGAGGGACAATTTTTAATCTTGGTGGGCATTAAAGTGTTTTAAATACTGGAAAAAAATCCTTTTAAAAACAGGAAATGTTACTTATTGTTAACCAAACTTGGTAGTGAGCTGTATTATATTAAACCTGATCTCTTACATACAGTATAGGATTTGTTGATGAGCTGTTGTTTATTTTATGTTGCTTATGTGTACTTTCAATTTTGTAGGTAGACCAGTACACGAAACAACAGGGAGAGGAACCCAACGATCAAAAATTCTATTAAATTGGACTCTGTCCGAATTAAACAATTTTGTCTGCCAGTGCTACCCAACTGTGAATTTAAACTTAATAGGTTTTCATTTGGCAAGAGCAGGAAAAGGACGGAAGATAGAAAAAGTGCATGCAAATAGTGTAAAAGACCTAAAAAAAGCAATTGGAAAGAGCAGGCTCTATATAGTCCCAAGAGCTGAAGTTTCACAGGTATGACTTCACTACATGTTAAACAAAGTCCAAGGGCCAGATTTACTGACATTTTGCTCTAACACAACCCTCCTTTGGCATAACAAATCTTGTGCTCGTCAATGTGCTAGTATTTTCCAGAACTTTACATTCCATCAGTGCACTGTGTTCTCATGCTAATTTGTCCTGTTTAGTAAATCTGGGCCTAAATATTCAAATGAACGAGCCATTTCTTTAATGTTAGGTAACAGTTCAAGTAAATTCCTTACCGTTCAGTGAGTCTAACAAATTCTGTCATTTTTTTTTTTTTTTTTTGTCGTCTTCTAGGTGATGACACCATCCACAGCCATTCCCCAAAACTCACAACAACCATCCAATACTACAGCACTTGATGAAACCTCCTTCAATGCTGAGATTACAGAATCTGTAAATCTGCATGTGAGTGAAGTTATTTAATGTAAATCACCCCCAGAACTTTATACTCCCATCAGTGCATTTATGGGATTGTGTTCTCATGCTAATTTGTCCTGTTTAGTAAATCTGGACCTAAACATTCAAATGAACAAGCCATTTCTTTAAGACATGTTCAGTTATATTGGCCTTTAATTGAACCTTAATATAAATTATATGTTTCTGCACAGGGCACATTTAATGTTAGGTAACCGTTCAAGTAAATTCCTTACTGTTCAGTGAGTCTTTGTCATTTTTTTTTGTCTTCTCCTAGGTAATGACACCATCCACAGCCATTCCCCAGAACTCACAACAACCATCCAATACTACAGCACTTGATGAAACCTCCTTCAATGCTGAGATTACAGAATCTGTAAATCTCCATGTGAGGGAAATTATTTTTGATGTTGTCAATGGTTGTAACTATTAATGATTTGTGACTCACAGTTGTACTTTATTTCCTTCAGGAGTGGCGAGCTATACGTTCCCAGCAAGATGAAGAATATAATGCTTCTTTGTTGGCAGATATAGAAAAGGTAATTTTTGACTTATTGCAGTTTTTTGCCAAGGTTCAAATTTGGGTACACAAAAACGTGTATTAAATACATGGTATTGCAGGACAGAAGGAGGCGCTGCTATGAGGTTCTGGAAGAAAAGCGCAAAAAGGTTAGTGCTGCCACTAAATATTTTATTGAATTTTCGTTTTTTTTTTTTTTTTTTTTTTAATGTATATCTTTCTTTAGGCCATTGAAGAAAGACGCCAGCGAATGGCCATTCGTGTTGAACCTCTAGATGGAGAATTTCTGAAAGTCAAATATCCAAATGGAGATTTGATTAAGAGGAAGTTCATCATGGCTGATCCAATTCAAGTAAGAAGTTCTTCACAATGAACTATGGATTAAGGATTTTTTCATAGATGTTTTATTTAGTTTCTTTTCCTCATTTCTGGGATTTCTTTATTTTAATAATATTTGCCATCATGGGCCTTTTGTTTTTAGGTTTTGTTTGATTTTATTGGGCAAGATGAAATGGCCAGTGAGGTGTTCAGAATCCAGGAAGCTACTTCTTCAAATGCTATAGAGAGCACTTCTACTGGTTCAATTTCAGATCATGGAATCAAACCGTTCTCTACATTGTATATCCTTTGGACATCACCTTTGGATAATCTGGTAAGTTACTACAGCAGTATACTTGAGCAATTTTTTTTTTTGATTTTCATATGGCCATATGCATTACCTTTTGTTGATTAAATTATCATAATTTTTGGCCTGATTGTCCCTGTTAAGTTTTAGGAAAGCATTGTTTACTCATTTGGAGTTTCAAGGATTGATCAGATGTGATTAACAGGGCTGGGTATTGACACATTTTTCTATTCAATTAAATTTTGATTCTCAAACTTATTCTTTGATCCAGTTTAATGTAATGATCCAAAAAGACAGGCAGCAAAATCTGGACAACAACTGACGGTAAGGGTACAACTTAAAAAGGAAATCAAACAAGACTAATTAATCAAACACAGGTGGTAATCAATCCCTTTGTCCCAGTTTGCCTGTACCGTGCCCTAAAAGTATGTACTTTTTTTGTGAAGAAAATGTACATAGTTTTGAGTGTATGACAGAAGAGTAGGCAAGCTTTGGGACATACTATCCAGTCATAAAACTGTCTTTAATGGTACTTTAAACTGACCTGTCAGTTCAATTAATTTCCTACTATTTGGAGAGAAAATAAGTAGCAGGTTGATCTGCAAATTATGGGTTTTACATGTGAAGTTATACTTATCTATTCAAGCATAATGATGCATTTAAAACTTCAAGGCATAATGGATCGTTCACATTGTTAGTTAAGATGACAAATAACATTAAATAAACATTTTTTTTTTTCAGTTTAAATTTTTATTATTAGTCACTCAAACCCCCTCTCCATTGGTCTCGCACATCTGGCATCTTTAGTGTTTTTTTTTTTTGTTTAAACATTTTTTACTTGTGTTTGTAGTTCTGAATCTAATTGTCATCCACACCCAATGGGTTGTGGCCAATATTAGCCTAATATAGCCTAATATAGCCTAATTTGGGGGCAGCCGTAGCCTAATGGTTAGGGAGTCGGGCTTGTAATCAAAAGGTTGTGGGTTCGAGTCCTAGGTCCGGCAGGGATTGAAGGTGGAGGGAGTGAATAACCAGCACTCTCTCCACCCTCAATACCACGACTGAGGTGAGTCCTTTGAGCAAGGCACCAATCCCCCGACTGCTTCCCGGGCGCTGCAGCGATAGCAATATGGCTGCCCACTGCTCGGGGTTTGAGCTTGACGTTACTTATTAAATCACAGTTTTGTCATTATTGTTCTTTGTTCTTTTCATTTCAGGAAAAACACAGCGACCCTGTAAATGTTGCCCAGCCTCCAGTGGATTCGTCCTTTGTTCAGTCTTCAGTGGCTCTATCCCCAGTCCAGTCTCCAGTCACTCCGACCTCTGCCCAGCCTGCAGTTGTTCTGCCCACTGCCCAGTCTCCAGCTGCTCTGCCCTATGTACAGCCTTCTGTGGCTTCGTTCACAGCCCAGACTCCATTCATTAATTTTAATTTTGAAGACCAACCTGCAGAGCCAATTGTCATTGACATTGATGAGGAGACACCACATAGTTCCCCATCTCCCCAAACATCAGACATTGTAGATCTATCCCTAATAGGTCAAGGGAGCTCCGTGGTCCTAGATGAGTATGTTCCTATATATGCTTATTTACTAACAGTTAAAAAAATATTTTTTATGCATTCACAAATTAACAAACACACGCAAACAAACATAAACACACACACATACACACAGAAAGCCACCAACTCTTCATTTAAAAATAATTGGATGAGGTTGCTTTGTGACTGGATGTGGAAGCGAGCTTTATGCAACTAGCAATATTCTGAAATATACCGAAATGCTCAGCATTTGACTAAAAACATCCAATCTTTGTCTTTTGCAGGGTTGACCTACAGACCATTCTAAAAAAACTGCAAAGCAAAATTGATGGAAACATCTGCCCAACAGCAAACCAAATAAATGTGTTCAGAGAAAACATATTACACTGTAGCCTGCAAGCTATCAAACGGCGACGATTCAACCCACAAGCAAAACTAGATGTAGTGTTTGTTGATGCTGACGAAAATGGGGAAGGGGCAATAGATGAAGGTGGCCCTACTAGAGAATACTTGCGGTTGTTGATGCGGGCCATCCATCAATCAAATGTCTTTCAGGGCAATGAGAAAGACAGGAGTTTGGCTCTAGACACTCAAGGTCAGTACTCCTGCTAAAACAGAAAGCTTTTGTGTCAGGTTATGTTGTAATGCTATTCAGCTCTTCAGTGTCCTTGAAAAAGTAGTTATTTTTTCCTCACACCGCTACTGGTCAGATGATTCTTTTTGGATTCCACCTTAACAGTCAAATAGTCGAACAGTCTTTTTGATCGCTTGTGTTTTATGTGACAAAATTTTGTAAGTTTCATATCATTCTATTAAAACATTCTGCTAGTTTCAGAAATAATATCTAACTTGGTAGTCCAGTAAAGACTATTGTATACAGGCTCGTAAAAGGTCTGTTACAATGAATGACAGGGGTACACTGTACTATATGTTGCATTTACACCTTGTTTGCACTGTTAGTTGTGATAAAGGATTTTGTGAGAGAGCAGAAATCATGTTGCAATGATAAGATCACTGCATTCACTTGATCAACGCTCAGTGCTCATCCCTGTAACCTTTCAGGTGTTGAGGGTAGACCAAAATATAATGCTATAATCAACACCTCACATTTTGTTAATTTATGCAGCTGTTATACTAAAAAATTGTGAACGTATTCAAGAGAGGTACACATACAGTATGTGTATATATATAACTGTTTCATATGCAAAGATGTTTTATGTGGAAGCTGCCACAAAATAAAAAAGGTAACTCTGACTATTTATCCTCAATTATGGGATATAAACTTGCAGTTGTGACTTAAAGTTTTAAGTTGGCTTATAGAGTTTATATCTAGCAATTGTGACTTTATAAGACACAGTTTTGATCATATAGCTTGCAGTTTTTAGTTCATATTATGCAGTTCTAAGAAAAAACAATTTTGACAGATAAGACTTACAAAGGGTCAAAAAGATGAATCTGTTAAAAAATTGTCAGTTTTCCTTAGTTACATTAGAAATGTAAGACTGTAGAATGTAAGAATGACAGTCCCTGTTTTCACCTGCATTAAACATAGTCCAATTATGATCAGATCACCTGAATTCTAATAACAAAATTTAAGCCAGTGGTGACTGAGGGGTAAAATATTAACTTAAAAATATTCATAATGGTTCTGTAGGAATTTCTGACATCAGTAATTTTTTCTGTTTTGCTTTAGCTTTGGAGACTACGTTGTATGCATCAGTGGGGAAGATGATTGCTTTGTGTGTCGTCCATGGAGGAGTTGGACCACATTTCTTCTCTGAAAGGCTTTTTCAGCAGATCTGTGGTGTGCCAACATCCCCTGCTTCAGTGGATGAGATTGGAGATCATACATTGAGGGAGCAACTAATCAAGGTACGGAGATGTTTGAGAACTGTTTAAAGGTGTTATATGATGCTATTATTAAAGATTATTATTTTGTGTATTTGGTAAAATATGTGTCGACATGCTTCAACGTTCAAAAAACACATTATTTTTCATATACTGTGCATTAATGTAGCTATTCTATGCCCAGCCTCTCTCAAATGTGGCGTTTTCTACAATGCTTCTCCTTCCAGCTCAAAGTAGGGGCAGTACCAGTGCACTGTGATTGACTGAACACCACAAGTGTGTGTCAGAAATTGAATGCCCCTTACCATAATCGCAAGCTACAGCTTTCAAATTTCATATAAGACAGTTAACGGGTAGATGATGCTCGGCTCTGCTGGAGCAGGCGCCAGTGTGAAACAGAACACAGGGCATCTAGAGCTGCTTTTCCACCAGCAGTACAAATTGTTCTCTTTGTGTAACAATTTCTTTCTGTGCTGATACAGATGGTTTAGTTTTCCACTGATTCCAGAGCTCTTTGGTATTAATGTGGTTGAAATGTGTCACCTTTCCTTTTGTGGGACACTGCTTTGTAACTGCAAATCTTATACAAGCACGAACGCCTAATTAACACACTAAAGAAAAAGGAAAACAAGAAAATGCATCACATGACCTCTTTATCATGCCGGTTTTAGATTTTTTTTTCTCACAATTGTAAAATTTATTTTTCACAACTGTTTTAGATACAGGAAGCAACAACTGTTCTGGAGGCAAATTGTGCCATTACAGAAGCAGCAGACAGCTTAAGTATCATTGGTGCCTTGAGATATGTATCAAGCCTGACAGAAAGGAACTCTCTTGTCCAGTCAGCTGCAGAGTTCTTTGTGAATGGAAGGCTAAGAGCTGCCTTGGACCAGTAAGTGCCCAACAATTAAAATTCTGTTGTTAATTATTCACCCTCATTGGTTTTCACACCCCAGGACTTTATTTAACCTCCAGAATTCAAATAAAGATACTACCATGCTAACACCTTCTGAAAGTTGTCATGGTAGAACATATATGAACATATATGAAGGTCTTATGGGTTGACCAGAGTAATTAATGACAGAATCAAATTTTTTTGGGTGAAGTAAATTTTTAAGCCTTTCCTTTCTGGCAACATAGCTATCATCAGCTTGAAACTTACATTGAGTGCTATGTTTGTTTTACAGGTTTTCAGAAGGGTTGCAAACTCTTGGTTTGCTGGAAGAGATGCAGAAATATCCTGCAGTTTTTTATGACATGTTCGTCAATGAGCAGAGGCCCCTTCAGGCAAAGGATCTCTGCAGTCTTTTTTATGTTAACTTCTCCCCACAAGGGAGCAATAGAAGGGCAAAGGAAAACCAGACTGTATGCCACTGGAGGGACTGGTTGATCGATGTTGAAGGTATGAAATGTTTTTTATGTAATGTTAAAGGTACACCATGTAATTTTTTTTCAAAATGTATACAGTATAATGAGTAAATTACTAAATCCATTTTCCAAGTTGTGTTTGTGTCTTGTCCTGAATCACTATGATTACAGTAAATATTAATATTCAGACTGTTTGAATGGTACACATGCAGTTAAATTAACAGCTGGAATGCCAACACTACTTTATGTAGCTTTTAATTTTAATTGGCTTTTATTTGTTTTATGTTATTGGTCCTCTAAAAACAAAGAGTGATTAATAAAAACAGTGACTTAGATTTGAAGAAAAGGAGTGTTCACAATGAAAAATTATCTTATTTGTGGTGAATCTAGCCATTATGCAGAACAAATACCTAGGATTGTATTTTTTTGTAATCAGAAAAAATATAGAAACAATGCAGTTAGATGTAGTCATAATTAGACAGGCTGGCTAACTCTCTTTAGATCAAAATATCGCTGTCAAAGAACTGCACTTACCACACATTTTATAATGACTTAGAGTCTTTTGAAGTTTGTGAATTTCTGTACATATATTTTGCAGAGGGAGAGAGTGATGCAATGACTCTTGAGAGAATAATGGAATTTGCCACTGGAGCCTCCACAGTGCCACCCCTGGGTTTCCCCCACCGCCCAGAAATAGAGTTCCTCCATCAAGACGGAAAAATCTTTCCAGAGGCCAATACTTGCCTCATTATATTACGACTGCCGATACACAAAGAATATGAAATGTTCAAGACCTACATGACGGAGGGAATCATGCAAAGCCCATATTTTGGTGTTGCCTGAAATCTAGAGCTGCATCCATAATGGATGGGGTTTTGTTGTATTGTGTTGAGTTTGTATCTTGTTGTGAGTTTGTATCTTGTTGTTGTTGTTAAAGGGGGAGTTAGCCCAAATATGAAAATTCTGTGACTGTTTACTCAACCTCAAATAGTACCAAGCATATTAGTTTCTTTGTTCTGAATTTTTGGAGTGGAAAAAAAAAGAATGTACATTTTTCCACTTTTAAAGGAATAGTTAAACAAAGAAAACAAAATGTTGTCAATGCATTACGACTTACAGAAGTCTCATGCTTTAAGCCTTAATATTACCTCTTTAGATAAAGTAATTTTAGGTACAGTTACAACTGAGTACACCTTTTATTAATTTAAAGTTCCATTTAAAAACCACTTTTAAGTCAAATATGTTTGAGATGTGCATCTATTCCAAAATAAAATGCATTATTCTGCATTGTGCATGTTGGTGTTTATTGTGGAAAAAACAGTTACATTGCTCACTTTTCATTGCTCAGGTTCTCACTTGTACACCAGCTTTTCATAGAAAATTATTTTTTCAATGTCAGCATCTACTGTAAGCATCTATTAATTCTTCAACAGAGCATTGTTGTAGTTAAATCGTTTACATATTAAAATATTACATAAGAATGACATTCTTAATAACAAACTATAATCTGCAACACTAGTTTGCCAAAAGATTGGCAATTTCTGCACAACACACCTGAAACTTAGTCTTCAAATCTGTGATATGGTCAATAGCACGTGACACAGTTTCCATTTGCTGAGGAGTGAGGTTAATTTGAGGCTGTTCAACAGTTACAGCTGGGATGTCTTCAGTTTCAGCTGTGGGCAAATACTCAATGCCATGTTGACCCAGGAGTTCATTTAAATTTTCTGGCCTGTAGGGATCATCT
Organism: Cirrhinus mrigala; assembly: GCA_036247105.1. Classification (NCBI taxonomy): domain Eukaryota; kingdom Metazoa; phylum Chordata; class Actinopteri; order Cypriniformes; family Cyprinidae; genus Cirrhinus; species Cirrhinus mrigala. The sequence goes on from CM070028.1 coordinate 32,813, forward strand.
CCAAACACATTGTTGAGAGCTGTGCTGTCATTTCCCATCCTTGACAGCATTCCCTCAGTCCATATCTGTGTTGGTGTTCTATTGTTTTCTGTCCGCAAAGCATGGTGATTCCATGCCTCTTTAAAGTGCTGTAGTCTAGCTTGGATCTGTGGAAGAAAAACTATGCCGAGTGAAACTTTGTGAATGTCATTGCTGGGATCAAGAAGTTCAGAATCTTCAAGACTGTAGAACATGCTGTAGAATGAATGTAGCACATGTAAAAATACATCCCTCCACAAACGTTCTATCCTTTGGTTGTGAACTGATTCCCCAGTGATGTGACTCCGGCGCTCAAGTCCTTGTACAAGGTTCATGAACAAGGCCACTTGTAAGTTTTCACCACCGTGATCTGACCTTACCCTAGAGGGCAGACCATAAAGACATGTTGCTTCAATAAACTGAGACAGTACAGTACTGGCACAGTTGTCAGTGTTGCAGTTTAGGTATGTGATTAGTCGTGAATGTCCATCGATTGCACCATGAATCACAAAGCCCCATCTAAAAGAGAAAAAAAAAAAAAAAAAAAAAATACAAATGTAAGCTAAGTATTATAGGTAGTACAGTGTGAAGAAACTAACAAAGAAGTGCTACAGGTCCCACATTTTCACAGTTCCCAGGTTTCTTTTATGCAGGACATCACAAAAGACACATTAAAATGAAATTTTTAAATAATTAACCTTTACAACAGGGCGCACAAATAATAAGTACTGTTTGGACAAATTTTTATTTTAACATGAATAAATGGTGAAAAAAGCAGGGTCTAATAATCATGAAATTAGGAAGTGTACATAAGGACAACTGGAATATTAGGGACTATAGAGATGAAATATAAACTACACTGTGTTATACTTAGAATAATTGTATGTACTGTATGTAATGTATTAATAATTCATATAGAAAATGCAAGTTTTCTAAAAGTCAAACGTTCGTATAGTTTCACAGTACAAACTCTTTCAAACCAGCTTTAAAAAAAAGTCACTGGATCTAAAATGTCAGTGATTTAACATTTAGTCTGTTATAATGATAATGATCTGCTGCATTAGCAGAACATAAACTACAATTAAACTAACCTTATGAGGCGCATGTTGCCATCAATGTGCCAGAGACTGTTGGGATAGGGCACATGATAAACTCTTCTAGCCACTGTGCTGCTCCATCTCCTTGCAGCAGCCGCTGGATTGATACGGACCAACATCTCACGAACCCTTTGGCGGGAAACCTTTAATCCTTCTGCAACCAGTAAGGCTCGCATCATCTAAAATGTTTGCATTGAATTGGAGAAAATGAAATAAGAATAATTAGTTTATGAAGTGATAGGACAGACCTTAAAATGAAATCAAACAAGGCTTACCTCACTTCCAGTATTTGGATACTGGCATTGTAGTCGTCTCACTACATTTTCAAGTTCTCCATCATCCACTCTTGACATTCTGCTCCTGATTGATACACCAAGCAGCTTGGACCTCTTGTACAAGAATGAGGAGGAGCACCCTAACATTCTTGCCATTCGTTTGACTGTGTGACCTTGCTTCATTAAAAATTCAATTTGGTCACGTGTTATTTGAATGGCTGGTCTACCTCGGCTACCTGCAATTTAAAGTAACATATTTGTTTTACTGGCATGCAGCTCCTAATGGCAAGCAGTATTATATTAGAAAAAATGTGACAAATAAGAATGGAAAGAAAGGACGGGATGGAACAAAGTAATGGTCTAATAACAGGGTGATTCTGTAACAAGCACTTTGTACATTACCCAGCATTGCAGATTTAAATTACTTTTTCAATATTGTTTTTTTTTTTAGTAGGCCTACAAATGTTGAAGAAATACAATTTAAACTTTATTATGAGTCATGGAACTTGATCAGGCAAAGTTGAAAAATTAAATTACACTTTGAACTGTTGGAGTGTCTGTTTGTTATTTTTAAACCTAAATATGGTACACTTGTGTGATACAAAATCTGAAATCTCACATACAAATACATCTTTATGGACTGACTAACCTGTATGTGGAACCTTATCAGTAGTGTTCTTCAGTAGCCATTCAAAGAATTGTTACTTTAATCCTTATTTACATGTAAATGTTAATAAAATTTATGTAGGCATACAGTTTGTTGTACAGTCATACTTTTAACTATATGTATTATGTACATAGATTTTAATTTGTATTACAACTGTATTCATTTTGTAAGTGAATAGTTACATAGCATGTACACTGGTAAGACTTTTATGCAGACCGAGGAGAAAGTTACAGTTGTATTACTATGGGAATCGTCATGATCAAAGTAGAGAGCAGACAATAAACAAAGGCATAAAAAAGACAAAGAGGAGCTTTCCGAGATTCCTCGCCTCGTTTGTGTATGCGATTACTGCAGATAAAGAGCATACTTTTTAAAACCAGAAACTCACCTGAGTTACTTCGAGAGACGGAAAAAGCTGTAGTTCCCTCACTCTGCAAATGCGTCGACAGCATCGTTCGAATTTCATCCAGACTTCTGTTTAGTTCTTCATACGTCTCAGGAGGTAGCAAATATGAAATTCTCTCTGCATTTCTTAAGCAATCATATATCGCACAAAGTTCGCGCTCACCACAATTTCCCTGACTTTGAGCTCTTTCAATTTGTTGGCACTTTCTTGCTATTTTGTCGAGAACAGCTGCCGCCATGGTTTAATAATGCCTGAAGTACTTCAAATCTTTTCTCCGTGAAGTTGTTAGCGGTTACCTAGGGAGGCGGAACTGTGGGCGGTGCTGAGGAAATGTAGTTTCACGTCACGCAACAGGAGATTCGTCTAGGAGCAAATACAATGCAGATATCTTCAAATACATTTGTGACTAGTCGAAACGGAATTAGAGATATCTCTAATTACCTTTGCGGATATATGACGCGTCTTTTAAAGATATCTATAACATCATTACAGATATCTTAAATTGAGTTTTGACTAGTCAAAATATATTTACAGATATCTCAAATCCGATTTCTTACTAGTGCAATTATATTTGCAGATATCTCTAATTGTCATTCTGACTAGTCAAATTAAAATTATCACTCGTCAAAATACAATTTGTCCTATCTTTAAATATATTTATGGATAGTCTGAACGAAGGTTTAAATGTTAAAACGGCTTGCCATAGAATGCCGCTAGAACGCGCTTCACTCACTGGGTGGAGCAGCAGCCGCTCTGACTGTGACTACACATGCACACATATACAACGATACTCAGCAGCATTAGAATACAAACACCACCGTGAGAACTTTACCGGACGCGAGCACAGGACATCTCCGTATGATCCTAGCGTCAACGCAGCAGTCTGTACCTGCAGGTCTTTCTAAGCTTTCGGATTTATTTGAAGGTATCCACTTAGGAAGTCTAAAGTTTTCAAAAGTTTTTTTTTCTTCTAATTCTTTTTAGGGAAAAGAAAAGCATTCACCCCCTGGACTTTTTTGGTGGGAGCGTGTAGAGCCGAGACTGATCTGACTGATGCAAACAGGTATCAGGATATATTCATTATTACAGCGTGCAGTGTGTAATATTTAGAAGGATCTATTGACAGAAATAGCAATATAATATAATATAACAGTGTTTTCCGAAGTGTAAAAGACCTAACATATTGAACCGTTGTTTTTATTACTTTAGAATGCACAGTAGAGTAATCATGCTGCTGTAATCACAGCATGCCTGGCTTGGCTCGCATCCATAGACTGTAAAAAAGAATACAGATAGACGTAGTGTCCGTGACGTCAGGTTTCTGAAGGGCATTTTTAAAGCTCTGAAAAGCTAGTCACTGCACGTCACTCCCGGATATTCGAAAATGGGCAAAGAGGCGGGACGTGGGTGGAACTGTTTGCTGAAACCACGCCCGCCTAGCGCGACGGTGGTGACAGCAGCGGCAATCCACCTGTCACTCAAGCG
>CM070028.1:36860-87645 GCA_036247105.1 Cirrhinus mrigala
AATTTAGGGGTGACATTCTAGAATCCTTTTTGTCTGATGAGGGTAGATGGATCATTTTAGTATGTAAAACTGAAAATGTGGTATTCATTTTATGTAATGTTTACGGGCACAACTCAAGGAACGCTAATGTACGCATGTTCAAAGAATTGGGAGCTATGCTTATTACTATTCAAAGTCGTTTTACTAATGCTTATTTGATTATAGCCGGAGATTTTAATGAAACTCCAGATGACGTGCAAGATAGATTTCCTTCAAGAACTACCCGCACATATGATAACATTATTTTATGGTTGTGTGAAAATCTTTCGGTTGTAGATGCCTGGCGTTTCTTTAACAGTGGTTGTAGTGGCTTTACTTGGTCCAACAAATCTGGATCTCTTAAGGCTAGAATTGATATTTTTCTTATTTCTCATGCTATTTTGAAAGATGTTATTTCTGTTAATCATCAGTTTGCCCCATTTACTGACCATATGTTAATTTATTTGGACCTTAAACAGTATAGAAAGCCAAGTAGTACAAGAGGTTACTGGAAATTTAACAATTGTCTGTTGGAAGATGATCCTTTTAATGAATATGTTACTCATCTGGCTAAAACTATGTTTAGTAAAGTCGAAGGTGACCCTTGCTCTAGGTGGGAGTTCTTCAAATTTAAAGTAAGAGACTTTGCTGTTAATAGAAGTAAACAAATTAAAAGGGAAAAGAATAACGAAGAATTTGAACTTATTCATAGGTTAGGTGTGTTAATGCAGAAGAATAATCCCAGTACAGAAGATGAGGTAGAATATAGTGTTTGTCAAATGAAAATTGAAAATATGTACACAGAGATGGCTAAAGGTGCTTTCATACGTTCTAGAGCAAAATGGATCGAGAAGGGTGAAAGAAATAGTAATTATTTTTTTGCTCTAGAGAAAAGAAATGGTAAAAAAACATCTCTCTCTGCCCTTAAGATTAACAGTGATTTATGTATGGATCCAGGAAGGATTTCAAATTTTGTATACAATTTTTACAAAGAATTGTATACTTCTCAGTTTTCTCAAGAAAAGTGTGATTCTTTTCTTTTGAGGGTTTGTGATAAAGTTCCAGGTATTGATGAGGATTTTAAATTACTATGTGATTCTGACCTTTCTATTACTGAAATGGAGGAGGCACTGAAATCTATGAAAAAAGGAAAATCTCCAGGTACTGATGGCCTGTCAGTTGAATTTTATTTACATTTTTGGGACCTTTTAAAGCAGCCTTTATATTGTTTGTTTAAAGAATGTATTCACAAAGGAGAGATGACAGCCACTATGAAGCAGGGGCTTATTTCTTTAATCCCTAAATCGGATAAAGATCCACTTTTAATTGAAAACTGGAGACCAATATCTTTATTGAATATTGATTATAAATTACTTGCTTTAATACTTGCAACTCGTTTAAAATCTGGTCTTAATAGTATAATTGGCGAAACACAAAATGGGTTTATGAGGAATAGACATATCAGTTCCAATATAAGACTCGTACTTGATCTCATTGACTATTCAGAGAATATTGACTCAGACTCTATTATAATGTTCTTGGATTTTTATAAAGCCTTTGATTCATTAGAGCACCATTTTTTGTTTAAATCTCTAAGTGTCTTTGGGTTTAGAAATAAATTTATTAACATGGTGAGAATGCTTTATAATGATATTAACTCTTCAGTTTTGGTTAGCTTGCAAACTACTAAACGTTTTAATTGTTACAGAGGAGTGCGTCAAGGTTGCCCCATTTCCCCTTTTCTTTTTCTTTTTGCCGTTGAATTGTTATCACTTAATATTTTACAAAATCCTACTTTAAAAGGTATTTCTCTGTTTGGTAAAGAATTTAAAATATCCCAACTTGCTGACGATACTACCATATTTCTCAAAGATCAAAGTCAAATTCCTTTATGTATTGATATTATTCAATCTTTCTCTGAAGCCTCAGGTTTATATTTAAATTTATCAAAATGTGAACTATTTTGTCTCTATGATACCCAACAATCATCAATCCATCATATACCTGTTAAAGACTGTGTCAAGTACCTGGGGATTTTCCTTACTAAAGATAGATTGTCTCGTCAACATCTTAATTTTTCTCCTAAAATAAAGAAAACTAGAACAATCTTTAATTCTTGGCTTCAACGAGATCTGTCCATTTATGGCAGAGTTCTTATTTCTAAAGCAGAGGGTTTGTCCCGTTGTGTTTACCCTGCTTTATCTTTATTTGTTAGTGACAAAATTGCTGATGATATAAATAAAATGTTACTGAATTTTATTTGGAAGAATAAGTCCCATAAAATTAGGAAATCTGTTTTGTCTAATAGGCGTGCTGAGGGTGGACTGGAAGTTTTGGATTTCAAAGAATTAGTTAGTTCATTTAGAATTAGTTGGTTAAAAAAATGTCTCTGTAGTAATGATTCAATTTGGTACTATATCCCCAAAACTATATTTCATAGATTAGGTGGTTTAGATTTTCTTTTAAAATGCAATTTCACCCCTTCTAAATTGCCGATTTCTCTCTCTAATTTTTACCAACAAGCTCTACTTGCTTGGAAATTGTGTTATGTGCACAACTTTTCTCCCCACAAAGAAATTCTGTGGAATAATTCATGTATTTTAATTCGTGGAAAATCTTTATTTATTGACAAGTGGTATGACAGAGGTATTGTTTTTGTTTTGGATTTATTTAAAGATGATGGTACTATACTGGAATATGAAGAATTTATGATTTTGTACAATCTTCCTCTGCCAGCAAGATCTTTCAATTCTGTCATCAAAAGTTTGTCTCCAAGTTATGTGCATCTATTTAAAACATACCTTTGCTTTAATGAGAGAAAAACAACTATGCCCAAACTTTTATTAGATGGAGTTTGTCTTCTTGATAAAAAATGTAATGGTAAGTTTATAAAGCGAATGTTACACTATTCAGTATATACATCTCCTAGATGTAAATTTTTCTGGACTAATTTTGTTGACTGTATACATTGGAAGAAAGCATGGTTACTTCCTGAAAAATTTTGCATTTCTAATAAAATCAGAGAGATACATTTTAAGATTTTGCATAATGTCTACCCAACAAACTCCCAAATTGCTTATTTTTTTGATATTTCTAATTTATGTGTATTCTGTAAAGTTGAGGAAGAAACTTTACTTCATTTATTCTATCATTGCGATCAGGTTAAAATTCTTTGGGAGAACTTAAGATGTTATCTATCTTCCTTTATAAAATTTGATTTAAAATTTACGCTAAAAGAAATATTTCTATATTTTTCTAGTAGTGACCATGCTACTGAACTTGTTGTTAATTTTTTTGTTTTGCACTGTAAATTTTTTATTCATAAATCCAAATTTCTTAATATGTTACCTAGATTTGATGTCTTTCTCGCAGAGATTTTGCTTATTGTTCATTCTCTTAAACTTATTGATGATAACAAGAACAACAAGTTTCTTAAGGCATATGACGATCTTTTTCCTACTGATTGAGGTTCTATTTTTTTTTTTTTTAATTTTTATTTATTTATTTATTTTTTCTTTCCTTCTTTTATGTTATTGTATTGTTATGCAGTGCTGTTTATTGTTGTTTTCCTTTTTGTCTTGCAATAAAAAAAAAAAAAAAAAAAAAATAGTCCAGAATCGCAAATGAAGGTCCATTTGTTTGTTCTTTGTCGTTTTATTCAAACTTCCGTCAAACATGACGACATATGGCTTCTTACTAACGCTGCGCGATAGCTCCTTCTTGATGAATGAAGCGATGCCATATTTGGCGACATATGCAGTTTTATTTTCACCACAGGTGAATGACTTTGCAAGCTGCGAATCGGGGAACATGGCAGCAAAGATGTCACGTGCGTCCTCGTTAGATTTAAATGAATTGTGCCTCGTCACAGTATGGAGAACCTACAGTACCTCTGCCTTTTGGGTGTCTGGCGGTGAAATGAAACTTGTTATAGCCGTCTGTGAGGTGGCGTCTGAACTAGTAACATCGTTAGGTCGAGCTGCAAACAATGCAGGGATTAACCTGGACCCGCTATGACTAGCTGCTGCAACGTACCGCTGGTGCTTTCCTCCTTTCATGTGCGACTCGACGGCTTTGAGCCCCATGGTCCCTAACGAAAAGGTCTTTTTGTAGAATTTACACATTGCCTCATTGTTATTTTCAGCCGGCGCCAACCACCTCCTAAATGCATCCTCTTCCATCCACTTGTCATTAAATTTACACTTTCCCATCTTTGCATTTTGAACCTCACCTCGACAACCGCGTAATGGCAGCACGCAGGTGCAGACCGACATCAGCGTCTGCAGCCGACCTACCGTAATAAGCTAATAAATCACGGAGACTGTCATTTCACTCCTGTTTCACACATACTACATTGATCAACTATTAGATGTTTTACGGTGGACCACTGTGCTTCCCTATCGTCATTAAGCACACCGGCTGAAAATTTAATACCTACAGCAACTTTACGTTAAATTTAAGACAATTTAATACCTTAATTTCCCGGATTTTAATTTAAGACATTTTAAGACTTTTTAAGGACCCGCGGGAACCCTGTAATTACCCGCACAGTTTTCAATTCCTTTCAAAATTTACTTCTTGTGTCATACTTGCCACATTGCCCACTAGGTTTATCCCTCTTTTGTTAATCCCAATTCTAATTTCAAAACCAAATTCTTTTAGAATATTTTTATTTGTCTCTTACACCGGAGAGTTCTGATGCCACTTGGGTTCATTTACTGATTCCAGTGGTGTCCCTCCCAGGCCCTTGCGGTCGGCCCCTCGTCCCTCAATCTAGTCAGGGTAGGGCTGTAACTTCTAAGTCCAGGATGATCAATCACTGTCCGCTCTCGGGTCCAAAAGGCACATCCAAGGAATCCCACTTCTGACACCAAATTGTTGTGGCAAAATAAAAAGGACTCTCACCGCTTAAGAGACAAACTCAGTCAATTGTCTTTTCATAAGTTTATTCTTTGCAAAGAAGGTCAGACAGTCATACAGAAACACAGATTGCTGCAGAGTGTGACCAAGAAGGGAGAGCTCACTCCAATTTATATTTCTTCCCCAGCCTTCAAGGTTACATCTCCTAACCGGTAACTTTCCACACATGGTAAGAAACAGATAAACACATTTTACTATGTCACACTCCCAAGAATCAAATCTTTGTATTTAGTGACCCGATACCCTTCTGGGTCATTGGATATACGCTTTTGGTACCTCCCTAACTTATTTCCTGCCTACATGGAAAAAGTCTCTAAAAGCCATCTTGGTCAAAAATGAGATAATGATACTGAGTGAATGCTCTCCACACATAGTATATGTTCATCAAATACTCTCACTTCAAATGTGCTAAATCCCAGCCTCAACCCACTCAGAAGTACCAGCACTTACATAGAAACCTATATATAGTAGCCAGAAAGAAATGCTATTTTTAAAGAAAAACATCAGACGTACTTCAAGGCTTTTGCATATAAACTTTCAAATACAAATGTTATAAATGTGTACTCGTGTGGCACACTTGGTTCCAACTCAGGCAAAGTCCACTATGCCGGTTAAATGCACATGCATGAATTGAGCACTCAGACGAAGGGTTGAAATGAAAGTTGTTATGTAAAAAGGTGAGTTGATTAAGGCTTGTTTACTCACTTGAAAACATCCTGTCCATTATTGGGTGGTTTAATAATATAAATGCGTTTATGTCATGTGATTATGTAAACAAACCAGTGAAATGGCTATTTGATTCGGTTCACTGAAACAAACTGTCCGAAAGAACCAGTTTGGATCTGGTTCTTTTGGAACTGTCCGAAAGAATCGGACTGCAGAAGTACTGACACAGTCTTTGCAAAGTGAACATGCAAAGAAGATCAAACACCCTTAACAAAAAAGGTAAAACAGCGATATAGGACGATTTTGAAGTTGAGGGAGTTTTTCGACCCTAACTGTCATGAACCGGGACAAAACAGTCCAGGCAGAGTAAGACAAGACGAGCATTTGACATGAGAAAAATTATATATTTTATTGTTATGCTAGATATGACCTTTTTTTCTTGGCTGGGATCCCCTTCATTTTGGAAGTTCAGAATTGGGGCACCATATCACTCCATTATATGAAGAAAAATGCTGCAATGTTTTCCTCAAAAAACGTAATTTCTTTACGACTGAAGAAAAAAAGACATGAACATCTTGGATGACAAAGGGGTGAGTACATTATATGTGAATCTTTGTTTTGGAAGTGGACTTCTCCTTTAATAAATGCTGTAGTATTGTTAATAATTGGTTCATATTAACTAATGTTACTTAATGAACTTTATTATAAAGTGTTTTTATTTATTCATTTATTTATTTAAAAAAAAACGAACGAATGAATGAATGAATGAATGAATGAATGTCTAAACACTAAACAAAGGTCTAAAATCTGTTTGTGGACTGGTTTGTCTGTGTTTATACAGTCATGAAGTCCTAACTAATCAATAATGCTATTATTTACTATAATGCTAAAATTATTAGCAGTACTTTATTTATTATGTTTTAGTATTTAAGAAAAGTGCTGTTTACGTGAGGAAGTATAATATCATTTTACTGTAGCAATACCTGTCTATGTTCATTCATTTTTTTTCAGATTCCTAGTTAAATGCCAAAATATAGACATAGATGTTTTCTCAAAATGAAATGGGTTTTAAAATCCCCAGCAGACAGACCCTTCACACTTTTAATTTTGTTAAAACAGGCAAACAAAGGTGCAAGCAAAAAAAAAAAAAAAAAAGAAAGTCAGAGAAAACTAGGTTGACAAGCCATGACATTTCACACTCTCAGACTTTATTATATTATGGTCACTTCACTAAAAAAAAATCTTGATAAAATAAACAGTCCTCTGTATACCATAAAAAATACCATCTTCTTGGTGCAACAGCATTGAAAACTCAACCAATCAGGCTTCACAAGAATAATATTGCGCACACTCTCCATTCAAGGTCAAAGTGGTAGAAAAAGAAATAACCACTCACAATTTTTTTTCAGCAGATACATATTAAGACAAGTTTCTAAACACACATTTCATCTGAAGCAGGAGTTTTCTAATCTTTTGATTTACTGACACCAAAATATGATGATACACTTGTGGGACATATTAAAATACAAAGGCAGGTGCATAAAGGAAAATATAAAACTACAACTGCTGGTTCAATAAAATAATTGTGATTAATCTCATCATTTCCAACTAGTCTTTAGAAAGCAGAATGAAATCTAGATATCAAATGAAGTCAAATCAATAATCATTAAGACAGAAATTAATTTTAGTAATAAGGATGGATTCACATTTTTTAAAATGTAAATGGTCCTGAAGTGGTTCTATAACTTGCTGCTGTAGATGCTGTAGTGTTGAGTTGTGATTGTTCTGCAGATCTTCTGTTTCCAACAAAAACATTTAATAGTCCTAAAAATGGAACAGTTTTTCAGATTCAGTATGATTGTACAGTTGTACAGTTTTAATGTATCTTAAATAATATTAAAAAACAATATTTAAAAATATTCAAAAGCTTAAAGAATATTGGCATATTTAATTAACTTCTGCTTCCAATGGAGGAAAGCATCATTTAATTATTTTCACAGATTGAAAATATCTCACCGATCAGCAAAATAAGCAGAAGCCCATTCATCAGACTAGATATGATGATAATAATCTGCCATTGTGTTTGATTGTGATCAATAAACTCCACCACTGTATGATTGTGACACTGTTGAACTGATTCTGTAAAGAAAGTGATCACAGTCTGTTACTGTAACTGTTAGTGCAACGGCTGCACATTTGTAGCACCAAAAATACAGATATGATGTATTTTATTAATATAATTATGTTTTTACAAGTATCTAAAAATGTAAGCAGTAAATTATATAATATATAAGTAGCAATCATCAGTCTTCATCACTGAAAGAAGAATTAAACTCACCATTAAAGCGCAGTCTGGTGCTGTTGCTGAGTTTTGGAGGCTGACGTGTGTTCATACAGTAATAAACTCCTAATTCATCAGCAGTCACATTATTTATAACCAGGCGATGTTTAAACTGCACTGAATATTTCTTTCTAAATGTATTATTATAGTAAAAAGGTGATGTTGGTGTTGAGAATGATCGTAGTATCACTGTTGGAGGATCTGCTGTTTTCAGTAAAATCCGATAAACATCATCTTCATCAAGATCACAGTTTATGATCACATTTGATCCCAAATCAGTTAGTAGATCTGACACTGCAGCTTCACAACAGATCAATACATCTATAATATAAATAAATAAATAAATAAATAAATAAATAACACTAAAACCCCTGTAATGCATAACATACAACTTTATAATTTTAAAACTTTTGAAAAGCGTTTAAATAAACCAATATCATGTAAGAAAAACTCACAGAACTGAAGCTGAATGATCTTCATCTTGTTGTCGTGGATTAAGACACTTAGAGTATAAAACCTGCTTTCCACCCTGCAACACTGAAGATGAAATAAACTGTAGCTCTAAAGCAAAGACAGGAAGAAAAAAAAAAAAAAAAAAACGTCCCACATTAAGCAGAGGAGGTCAAAGTTAAATCTGCTCTGACCACAACACCTAACCCCCCTCACCATCATCACCTCTACACCATCTATTCTGGATGCCCATGTGGTGTGTGTTTGAAGCATGATGTTCCTGTCCAAAATTCAGATGCTCAAGCTCCAAATTTTGTCTTTTTTTTGTTGTGAGCACATGGTTCATTTCTGACACTCCTGTGCCCATTGTAGGTTTTGGACAGGGGTTATCATGGGCACTTTGACTGGTTTACGGCTGTGTGTTTTGTTCTTACACTTTTCTATGTCAGCCAGCATTAGGTTTTTCAGCAGTTTGAGCTACAGTAGCTCTTCTGTGTGATCAGACCAGATGGGCTAGATGTTCTGACCCGTTTGTCTTACCATCACTATTTAGCTCTTGTCAAAGTAACTTAGATCTTTTCGAATGCCCATTTTTCCTGCTTTCAAAACACATGAGATTAAAGAACTGAATGTTCATTTGCTATGTAATACTGTATCTCGCACCAAGCTTCCTTTGTTACAATGTAATAAAAGTTATTCACTTCACCTGTTAGTGGATTTAATGTTGTGGCTGATCAGTGTAACTTCCCCTCCCTCTTGCAACAACATCTTTTCTCTAAGGACGTGTTACTGGTGCAAGGGTGAGACAACCTCGCATGAAATAAAAACATCACAGCCACAGTGTAAATAAATAAATAAATAAAAAAGCACAATATATTTTTTTTCTTTGTTCAAGCAGCCATTTCACTACACATCAAAATAAGGAAGACTATCATTAGCAGTTTCATGCAGACTTTTAGATTTCACATGATCTCTTATCGGAGACTGTCTGACACTCATAAAGACAACCCCTTACTGCCACCTACTGGCATAGGAAATCATTGAAAAAGCCCCACCATAACACACAGACTGACAGTCTAGCCATAAGTTACATTTTTAATATCTAATAAACTAGTTTCCAGCATTTGAATTTCTCTCTCTCTCTCTCTCTGTATATGTATATATCTATCCAAACCTATTTGTAGACACTGTATGCCTTGCATTTTCTTTTTCATCTTTTGTTATGTTGCAGCCTTATGTTTAACTGCTTTAAATAACTTTTTCCACATCAATCTACACTCCATACACCATAATGACAAAGTAAAAAACATCTTTGTAACAACTAGGCAAATATATTAGAAATAAATAAATAAAATGAAATTATTAAATTGCATAAGTATTCATACCCTTTTCTGGGACACTTCAAAATAGCTCAGGAGCACTCATATCACCTGCAGATGTTACTACACTTTGAGTGGAGTTAACCTGTGACAAATTCAGTTGAATGGGCCCTGAACCAAGTCCTGAAGTCAAAATAAATAAATAAATAAAACCTGCCTGTAGAGCTCAGAGACAGGATTGTGTCAAGACACACATCTGGGGAAGAGTTCAGAAAAAATTCTGCTGCATTGAATGTTCATAGAAACATGTAGCCTTCGCTACCCTTAATGGAAGAAATTTGAAACAACTAGGACTCATCCTAGAGCTGGCCTTTTGGACAAACTGAGCAATTGATAGAGACAGGCCTCGGTTATACTAATGACCAAGATCCTGATGGTCGCTCTAGTTGAGCTCCATGATCATATACGCAGATGGGAGAAACTTACAGAAGGACAAACATCACTGCAGCACTCCACAAATCTGTTTTTATGGTGGTGTGGCTGAACTTAATCCTCTCCTCAGTGAAGACACATGAAAACACACTTGGAATTTGCAACAAAGCATCAAAAATTCTCAAACTGTGAGAAACAAGATTCTGTTGTCTGATGAACCTCAATTCCAAGCATCGTGTATGGAGGTTACCAAGCACTGCTCATCACCTGGACAGTAGCATCCCAAAAGTAATGTGTGGTGGTAGCAGCCTCATGCTGTGGAGCGGTTTTTCAGCAGCAGGGACTAAGGGACTTGTCAGAGTAGAAGAAAAGCTCAGCACACCAAAATATCGAAATAGCCTCAATGAAAAGCCAGTGCAGAGCATTCAGAACCTCAGACTGGACAGAAGGTTCACCTTTCAACAGGGCAATGACCCTAAGCACACAGCAAGAGTGGCTTGTAGACAACTCTGTAAATCTTCAGCCTGTGCTTGAACCCAATCAAATATTTCTGGAGAAACCTAAAAATGTCTGCCAGACCTCATCCAATCTGACAGAGCTTGAGCACGTCATCCTTTTCTTCATAAATTTTCACTAACATCATGCACTTTCTCTCCTTACTCCTTAGCAGTCAGGCCTATCACATGAGGTACAATTACCATTCACCATGCCCTAGGCCTGAGAAGATTAGAATCACTTCCTAGTGTTTCTGCTTATTTATCTTGAGATGCTAGCTTAGCTAACAGTCTCCCTAGGTTTATGACCCTGCTGCAGCATTCCTTTGAACAAGGGACAACTGATAGTCATATCTCCTATCTTAAACTAAATAAGGAAAGTCCTTCCTTCTCCCTCTCTCTTTCTGTTTTTATTTCAGTTTTGTTTTATTTGACACCTTCATAGTGACCAAACCTGTGAACCATCAGTGTTTTGAGTAATAATTTGACTACAGGTAAAGCCTGTTCATTAGCTGACCCCTGCTTACAGCCCCATCAAAGTTACTCAAACCCTCTCTTTGTGCTGACCACACAAAATCTTATCATCCCCACCTCACTAGCTGCCCCTAACCAGCTATTCACACCTTACACGGCCTACAGAGCCGTTCCCTATACATATAGCTTGACACCTCTGTATGTATTTGCATTTGCCATCTGCCTTTCTCTCTCGTGTTCCCACAAGTGAACCAGCATACCTCAGACATCCAGCCCTGCCACCCACCAGGAACACTGGGAGACCCTGCAGAGCACTGTGATGGACATCCTTCAGCCTAAAGCAGCCAATGACCTGCATCAACAGAGAAAGGAACAGCGGGACTGCGACACAAGTGGACACCCACACCCTCACACCCAGCCTGGACAATCAGGAGCTGACCAGCATCATCTTCTCCTTGGCCCACACCCTCAAGGGCCTCAGACAGGAGGTAAATGAACTGAACCTGCAAGTCATAGAGTTCCAAAGGGAATCGACACCTGCTCAGCAAGAGAAGGAACAGAACAGACACAAGGAACCTGACAGAATGGCGCAGCAGAAGGAAATTACTAGTCTTCAGGAGGCTCTAAAAGCTGCCAGACACAGAAAGCAGTTTGAAAAGGCCACAAGACAAAACTTGGAAAAAGAACTGTTTCACACAAAGTCGCTGTTAAGAACAGCATACGTAGAACTTAATGAGAGAGACACCAGAGCTAAGGCCTTAGAGGGCCATCTGAATGCAGCCAGAGCTGAAGTCCAAACCCTGACTCAGCAATTCTGAGACATTAAAGAGGAGCTTGACATGGTTCAGAGTGAACTGAAACAGTCTTACAGAGTGCATGGACTCAAGTAAAAGACATCCTGCTGCACGTCAAACAGCCAGCAGTGCAAACTCCCATAACCCTGTACACAGATACAAAGGGGGGAGCCAAAGATTTCTGCTTGACACTTCTCAAGTCGGCTTCCAGAAAACCTTTGCAGCCACAGAAGGAAAAGGATTAATTCAGATGAACCCTGAAATGGCACATGAAATGACACTCAAAAAACTCAATTGAATGGCCAGAAACTGCATTCACATCAGAACTTGCAGGAGACCATGACGTCCACGCCTACATGAGAGACATTGACTTTTTCCTTCAGTCTTGGAAATGTGTGAACAACCAAGATAGACTTTATCTGCTCTGGATCACCTCTAGCCCAGAGGTGCAACTGGAATGGACAAACTTCTGACTCCTTGCCCAACACAAAACATCAGATTCCTCCAGAGGAGGAGCATCCTGCAAAACCAGTCGACACCCCATAAGCAGCTAGACTATGTTGGATAGAGCAACGGGCCCACATGCCCAACAGTGAAACCTCTACCAACACAACTCAGGCAAGCTTAAGTCAGTGCTGCCACCAGAGCAAAGCAACACTGCCAACATCAGACCAACAGCAGTCATGGCCTAATGGTTAGAGAGTTGGGCTTGTAACCCGAAGGTTGCTGGTTCGATTCTCGCACCAGCAGGAATTGAAGGTGGGGATTGTGAATAAACAGTGCTCTTTCCACCTTCAATACCATGACTGAAGTGCCCTGAAGGCACTTCAGGCACTGAACCCCCAATTGCTCCCTGGGCGCTGGAGCAATGGCTGCCCACTGGATGTGTGTGTGTGTGTGTGTCCACTTCTCACTGCTGTGTGTGTGCACTCGTGATGGGTTAAATGCAGAGAACCAATTTCAACTATGGGTCACCATAGTTGACAGTACGTTGTCACTTTCACTTTTTTCACTTTCACTTTAGTGACATTAAACCAGAACAGAGGGCTAACAACCACCTGCTGCCCTCCTGCCATCATCACTAGGTCAGTCTGAAACTCTCTTCACACTACTATCTTCGTTACGATTCCCTGCGACCCTCAGAATAACCTGCCCTCTCAAAAGTGAGAGTTCAACCAGTTGTTCCAAACAACACCTAAATCAACCGTTTGACCCAGGCCAAATCACCTCAGGATGACAGGTGACACTGCCATGACACCTGCTGCACAAGCTCAAGGACCTGCACCTTGGTATTTCCTACACCACCACAGCACACCACCTTGACAGCACCCCAACCACTCCTAGAGGCACCAACAGCCAGAGAGCCACTGCTCTCTCCCAGCCATGAGTGGCAGGTGCATGTCTGATTGTTCTGCACCTCTGATGTCTCTCGCTGTTGTCTGTTGGGCAGACAACAACGGGGTGTGCGGGGGGGTATATAGTGTTTGGGCCAATCAGACACACAATTGTTCATTCAGTTTACTAAATCAATGTTTCATTGAATTAACAAATAACAGACCCCCTCACTCAATCCACAACAATGGCTGCTGGGACATCTCCAATGGCCCACCATGGCAACCAGAATACCTCGGTCAGATCAGATAAACTTTACGACCTACAAGTATGTAGAGAGAATCTTCCCCTACTTAAATCTCTCTAAAAACAGAAACATACTGCTATAGGAAATGAATACTTTTATTCATTCACAGACAAACCTTTCTTTGATCTTCCTCTCGCACATAGCCCCAGGATATTGTGTATAGTATTACTTCCTTGTAATTTTGTGTTTTTCATTATGCACTGTTATATGCATTTGTTATGATAGATAACTAGCAGTATAACTTCCCTATGCCATGTTTGGTCTCTTTGAATTTGTATTTTGATGATATAAATGATGGTGTATATTATATGTTGATACCTTTGCAACATATCAGTGTGTTAAAAAACCTTAGTAGTTTTGCATCAATACCCAGTCGAACTACATATGCAAAATACCTTGCTCACAGACAAAGAGTCGCAAACTTTCCCTCCAAAGGTGAAAGTTACCATTGGTTCTTGGACCTCCTAGAGGCGCAGCCTCCAGAGACCTTAAATGCATCTCTCTCTTCTTCCCCCACGCTCTTCTGCAAAAGGATTTAAGTTAAGTCTTTATACTCGTTGAAAGAAAAGATTACTTGCTTACCGGCGTTCAGTGGAAAATGAAGAAACTAAAGTACATCACCACACTGGGGTCATGGACGGAGCGCTGAAAGGTGTCCAGATAGGCAGGGTAATGTTCCTTTAACTCTATGATCTCCAACAATTGTCCCCGTGATCCTAAAGGCTACAGCTTGATCCGACGAGGCTGCAATCCTGTCCACTGGAGATCAGTCCAAGAGCACGAACAAAACAGGATCCTAACGAATCAGCCAACTCTCCTCACCAAAAAAAATAAGCGAAGGCATTCACCACGTTTTGAGTTCGTACAAACTAACAAAAATTGGATGCAAAATACACACAAAAAACACGGGAGTATTCAACTTCAACGCTGAATATCTTTCTAAACTCTAACAGCCCTGTCCTCAGCTTCACACACGAGCACAACGGAAAACTTGCTACGTCACTTTTAATGACAGGCTCGTTAAAACAAACGGAGATTTAGAAGCATCATCATGCAGCTCGAATGGATGTCACCGGTCTAAACTTAACTTCTAACTTAATAAAAGTTCAAGAAAATCGCTACATTCTTCATCAGCTCACCGCAGCTCCTCTCCGCTCTCTCTCTCTCTCTGTGTATCCGTCACACACGCACGGGACAATAATGGCGGCGCCCGCGTCTACATTTCAAAATAAAAGCTCTTGCGAAATCCAACTTGTAGATCCCCTACATATTGTTAATAATTGGTTCATATTAACTAATGTTACTTAATGAACTTTATTCTAAAGTGTTTTTATTTATTCATTTATTTATTTATTTATTTATTTAAAAAAATGAACGAACAAATGAATGAATGAATGTCTAAACACTAAACAAAGGTCTCAAATTTGACAAAGTAACAATATCCAACAGTAATAATATTAGGAATCAGCAGTGTTGGGCATGTACCTTTAAAAAAGTAATTAGTTATAGTTACTAGTTACTTCTCACAAATAGTAACTGAGTTAGTAACTGAGTTACATCATTATAAAAGTAACTAATTACCAGGCAAACTAACTATTGCGTTACTTAAAAGAAATCTAATTTAATATAACTATAAAATAAATATAAAACATTGTACACTAATCTACACTATTTTAATGTTGTTGTGGGCAGTGTTGGGAATGTTACTTTGAAAAGTAATTAGTTATAGTTACTAGTTACTTCTCACAAATAGTAACTGAGTTAGTAACAGAGTTACATCATTATAAAAGTAATTAATTACCAGGCAAAGTAACTATTGTGTTGCTTTAAAATAAATAAATAAATAAATAAATAAATAAATAAATAAATAAATAAATAAATAAATATATTAAATAACTTGGATGACCCCAATATTAAATATGTTAAATGAATGAAATTTTAATGAAATTAATTACATTTTTAGTTTACTCACCAGACTAATATTAAATATCTGATATAATATTATAATTATAATTAGCATTTTTCTTTAGGCATTAGAACTTTAGTAATTAGAATAACCATGTATGAATGCATGTTTGTCATGTTGACTGAACTTAGGACTGGTGGTGATATTGTTTGTAATTTAGTGTTTCTATGAACGTCTTGTTACTACCACGAATTCTACTATTAATAACAATATTAAACACACTAAGGTTTAATGAGCTGCTGGGTTCATGAATATTAATCACGTTGTCTGCGTTCGCTCGAACTGATTTGCTGTAATCAAAATAGGGACGATAATAGGTGAGCGCCAGCCAATGAGATTGCTGTTTGCACATTAGTTCCGCCTACTACCGGAGAAACCAGCAGTTCTTAAAAGCTGAAGTATTCCAAAGGAGCTCCGTTGTTTTGAGAGGAATATACAACAAAGAATATCGTTTACACGTAGCGCGTCAATTCTGCATGGTATAAGACTCTGTCGCTCTGTATCTTTCTTTGGGTGTGTGAGACAAAGTGACGGCTAGTCGTGTGCCTTCACACTAGAGTTTACAGCTCGTCAAATACAGGTACACTGCGCATCCATTCAGATGAACTGAAAAATAAAATGATAATAATATTATAATAAATTATAGTAACGCCGTATTTTATTGGCAGTAATGGTAACGGCGTTGTAACGTAGGAAACAGTAATTCGTTTGATTACTCGTTACTGAAAAAATAACGCCGTTAGTAACGCCGTTTATTTATAACGCCGTTATTCCCATCACTGGGAATCAGCACAACAAAAAACAGACAGAGATCTTTTATAACATCTTATTCATTCTTAGGACATTAAAAACAAAGGCGTAAATGTTATAATTATTATTGAAAAGACATATTGGGTTTTGAAGGAACTGAAGGGGAGAGAGGCATTCATAATACTTCCTATAAAAACTTTCAAAATGAAAAGATTAAAATTCAGAAAACAACTGTCCACTTCCACTCAAATTTGTTGAGTTTAAGAAGATTCAGTAACCTGTAAAGACCTTCCTTTTTGCATTTGTAGTACAGCAGATAAAATAATTTGACTCTTCTGGCAACAGTCAGCAGAGCCGTCTAACAATCTCAACCATGAGCACCATGTTTAACCTTTGAGCACACTGTATGCAAACAGAAGTAATTAAATTAGCGTATGTGTAATCAGGAATTAATGAATCAGATTTGTACAATCAAGAAATGTTGAGGCAGAAACATATTGACAAGATTGACAGCATGTTGCTATTTCAGAAGTTTATTCTGTAATATGATAACAAGCAGTGCACATCATTTTCTTTCAGCCAGAACAACAAAAAAATGCAATTATGCATGACGTGCCATTCCAGCTTCTGATGTGAACACTTATTTGTTAACATTGTTGCTGGAGAATACGGGACGCTCAGATGCTGCTGATGTGTACAACAGGACCTTCAGTTTGACACTGTTCTCTATATAAGGGAGCTTGAGCTCTTTTTCTCCAGTGAAATATGAAATAGGCTATAGGTATGAAAATTAAAGAAAAGCAAACACAGATTAATATTATCTTCCAGTCTGAGTGTGTTTCTGGTACTTGGTTTTCTTCATCAGTGGATGAAGTTTCTGCAAGAAAACAACAACAAAATTACTCCATTGTGATAAAGACAACATATGCTGCTCTATACAGCAGCATTTAGACTGAAATTCAGGATATATTTTATTTAAAACCTAAATAAGCTATTTTTACACACCGTTAATGAACAGCCGCACAGTCTCCTGATCAGAAGAAGATGAGTGTGTGATGAAGCAGATGAACACTCCTGCATCAGCACGGGTGATATTATTGAGTTTGATGGAGAAGTTTCTTCTCTCATACTCCTCAGGGAAAGTTTGCACTCTGTTCTTATACTGTGGGTCCTGTGGCTCTACTGAATCTTCACCCTTGACTATATCAAACACAATCTTGTCGTTGTGTCTCCAGTGCACATTAATGTCTTGAAGTTCAAGATGATGTTCAGTTGAAGAACACGGCAGGACAACAGAACTGCCATTGAAACCCACTACTGTGTTCTGCAGAGACACTGAAATGACACAAACTTTATCTGTGAACACACAACACACTGTGGTATTGCATGATCATTTAAATGTAGGTCATTTTGTGCTTACCTTTATTTATCAACACTGCAAATACACAGAGAAAGCTGCAGAAACTGCAGAAACAGAAAAAAATGTACCTGTAAGTTTATCAATCAGTATAGCCTCACAGTAATTCAGTAGTGCAGATCAGTAGAAGATATAGTTTTTATATGAGTGATATAAAAACCTGAATATAATATAACCTGAAAGCGGAATAACTAAACATTGATGTATGGCTTGTTAGGATAGGACAATATTTGGCTGAGATACAACTATTTGAAAATCTGGAATCTGAGGGTGCAAAAAAATCTAAATATTGAGAAAATCACCCTTAAAGTTGTCCAAATGCAGTTCTTAGCAATGCATATTACTAATCAAAAATTACATTTTGATATATTTACAGTAAAAAATGTACAAAATATCTTCATGGAACATGATCTTTACGTGTCCTAATGATTTTTGCCATAAAAGAAAAATGAATCATTTTGATCCATACAATGTATTTTTGGCTATTGCTACAAATATACCCCAGCGACTTTGTGGTCCAGGGTCACATTTGATAAATAATTAATATAATTGTAAAAATTCAGTTAAATCTGAATTGATGGTTTGTTAATAAAGTATAGGCCTGTATATAATACTTACATTTATAGTATAACTTAAATGTATCTCTGTTATTCAGTCATTTGATTTGTTAGTCATTGTTCATCTAAATAGTCAATTTACCAAAAATATTTCCATTTATTTCTCTTAATAATGTATTGGATGTTGCATCGTCATCATCATCATCCAGTACCTGCTAAACTCATCTCTAAATATGTTACAGTTTCAGAATAAATGGTGAAATGTCTACCCTGAATACACTGTAAGACTAGTTCAATCAAAATACTAATGATTGATCAAAATTAAATGCAGAAACTGTTTTCAAAAGGTTCACGATAGTATGCATGATGCTAATGCTAATCGCTAATGCACAAATTAAAACAAAATGTAAAGATATTTCTCTGCAGATAAACCTGTTCATCATTTATTAACCAATTCATCTTCAATGATCATGAACAATGTACTAATTAATGCACTTATTAATGATGCCCAAAGGTTTTCTCTGTTAAATGAAATAATTGTGGGCCAGAAGAAACAAGGCCAAAGACAGACACTGTAACGAGAGACCGAAGACTAGAAATGAATGAGACTGAGTTTGACTTAAAACATGCCGTACCTGTTGATCATGATTTCCTATGATTATTCAACTATGTTGTATTAATTTATTAATTTTTAACAAATATTTTAGAAGTCTGGGTAAAAAGCTATTGTTTGTCAGCATCCGCTTCTCGATGACATCAGACGTAAGTGACATCAGGCGACGTGAAATGATCAGACATGCGCACCTGATATTGTTTAGTCTTTTTAAAGCATATTAGTGCAGTTGGCTATCATTTGCTCTAGAGGGAATGTTTGATCTCTTACTCTTGACCTTCCACTGAATCTTCAACATTATAAACATTGTACATGTTTCTGCTGTCAATCACTGTGTCTAGAATAATCTCTGTCTTCATCAGAACAACGACACAACATTCATGACTTTCAGAGATATGGGAACTGATCATTAAAGACTGATAATCTATTCAGCTTGTGAAAATTTAGACGTAAAGAATTCAGACCCACTTTATTTTAAGAGTCATCCACTACTGTATAGTAATAATTAAATTAATAGTATGTAACAACTATTAAAAGTAATTAAATATTACAATAAAATGCTGTACTGTTGTAGGCATTTAGAATACATTTAGAAATTGTGTAGATCAGGTACTGATGATACACACGGTCTACACATCTTCTATTTGCAATCGAATTTGATTATATTAATAATGTAGATGTATTAAAGGAGTAATGGACTATAATTATGTATCTATTATATATATATATTTTTTTTTATTTATTATTTATTTATTTATTTAAACTCTTAACTCTAGTGTTCTCTGTTCTTTCTTTTTATTATATCTACTTTTAATTATTATAAAATATAACATAAAAATAACATAACCCTCTAACATTAGCTCTGTCTATTTATTTTATATCTACTTAAAAAAAAAATCTTGCTACGTGTACTGTGTTAGACTAACTGGGAATTTTCATGGCACTTATATATTGTTGCTCTTTTGTTGATTTGATTGGTTCGATCATCTGTCTGTGATGTTTCGACTTGTCATTTCATAGGTTAGACTACGAAATGTTGATCTAGTTTTACTGAAAAATAAGTTAAATATATAATATTAAAAACAAGTTGGTCTTTTCAACAGGTTGCCTTAGTTGTCCTTCTATCAGATATGCCATTTGATCTAGTAAGTCAAATCAACAGCAGTAAATAAAATGGAAAAATGTTCTCAAACTTACCGTACATGAGATTGAAGCTTCTTTCATAAACTCGTCTGGCAAAATGTTGTATTTTGGATCCTGATGCTCAAATAAAACATTAAATGACTATCAGCTGCTGTCATTGAGTACTGTCATAGAAATCCTGACAGAAAATCCTTTATACTGATGGGAGGAGATTTCGGGTGTGGCTTACAGTGAAAATAAAAGAGAGAGAAAGCAAGTCCCAAAACTCACATTGTTCAGACCTTTTATTGCCATACTGTTTTATAGGCATAGTGCAATGTTAAATGTTGTTTGTTTAATTTAACTGGACCTTTTGAACTCACTGACATTGTGCATTATTATAATACTAATAGATTCCAGATTCACATGGCTGTACTGACATTATAAAAAAAATAAATAAATAAAAGCCTTACATTGCCAAAGCATTGGTAACATTAAATTTCAGACATACATATTTTGATAAAATACTAACAATGAGACAGAAAAGGCAAAAAAGTACACAATGATATATTTTGTTACTGAACTTTATTTATCATTAGTGTTGCTTTCAGAGTAAATGGTGAAATGTCTACCCTGAATACACTGACTAAGACTAAATACTAATGATATGGAAACACTCAACACAAGGGTGTTTGTGATTTACACAGATGTTTACTAGGAAATCACTGCAGGATAACAGAATTGACAATACCAGCCTCTACTGTGATCTGCAGACAAACTGAAATGACAGAAATGAGAGTTTAAACTGTACTTTGTAACCAAATAAAATCATTTCTCGATTGCTAAAACACTTTTGAACTAAAATTTCAAAACCATAATGGCATTTTTCAAAAAGCACACCCTTTTCCCTGAACTATAAACACTATTCCCCTGCTTTAACACATGACTCAGATTTGATGAACTGTTACCGCAAAACTCTACACACAAATCCCTACATTTCTCAGTACTTACACCATGTGATCATTTAGAAAGCACCTGCATTCAATATTGTTCACTCAAGTCTACAAAGTTTGAGCTCAGTTAGCACACAATTACCCATGTGGAAACACTAGGAGTCAAAATTTATCACACACCAATCAGAATCTGCGATGGAGATAAAAAGACCAAAGTCAGATTACAGTTTGGTGCTTTTCTCAGATCAGAAATGAAATTCTCAAAAGTACTTTTTTAACTTCCACATCATCTAGTCACTTCATAAAATGTTTCTAATTTGTTTTAACAAGTTGCGTTTGCTTTGGTACGTTCATGCAACTGATTTGTCTGCAGTTTTATCAGTTCCTATTGTCATGTTGCTCAAAATGTATTACATGTATATAGTTCTCTGTGCTATAGTCTTACCCCTCAAAACATCAAGTCATTTGCTCATCGTATATGTCTTTACAGTAAATGCTAATAGTTGTCATAAACTGTCATATTCTACACATTTCTTTTAGACTTTTTGTTAAATTTGCCATGAATTGTCCAAGTGAATATTGACTTTCACTAATGTAGAGACTACAGATCAATCAATGATAAAGCAGTTCTCTGAAATAGCTCAAAGGTACATCTCAACATCTCATGAACCTTCGATTGGAAAGCATATATAGACAGAGGACAGCTCAAGACTTACAAATTCTGACAGTGGACTTTCTAATTTACAATTTTATATTTCACAGTGACTTAATGTATTTTCATTTTATTTATTTATTTTTTATCTTGATATTTTTTTTGTCAGACCACTAGTACAGTTTTTTCCAATTGCTAACACACTAAAATGACATGCACAGCACAATTATTTAAACGGACACACAGAGAGCAAAACTTCTTCTCAAGTCTCCAAAAGTCTAAACACATTTTCTGCTTTACACACATTTTGCATTTCAAAATGACACTTTTTAAATGCACTGAAAACAGTTCTCTGCATAAGACACAACAATCTGACATAGTCACATGTTTGCCATTTCAAAACACTGCCATTCAAAATGACACTACATGAGCTAATTGGCCAATTACATGTGCCACCTGGCCAAACACCTCAATGGTTAATTGTTAACACTTCAATCAGGATGTAAGCACTATGAAAAGACGACAGGTGAGAACCTTTTTTTTTACAACAACAATGGAAGACATTGCAGAGAGAGGAAGAGGAAGAGGGAGGTTGAGAATAAGAGGGGGAGGAAGAGTGAGAGGTAGGGGTAGAGCAGGTAGAGGACTTCATGGCCAAAGAAGACAAACACTTTCAAATGAAATCAGAGCAACCTTAGTAGATCATGTCATCAACCATGGGCTGACAATGCGTGAGGCTGGACAGAGAGTATATGGCAAAGTAAAAATAATGAAATCAGATTACGAGAAATTCAAAGCCACATCATCCAAGACAACACCTTATTCAACAACATTCAACGAGTCAGTCTGTCCACACTGGCTTGCATTCTCAAGCGAAACCAAATCAGAACAAAACAACTTTATAAGGTGCCGTTTGAGAGAAACTCTCAAAGAAACAAAGAGCTCAGACGAGCATATGTGGATGTAAGTACTATATTGACTGCAGTACACTACACGCAACATTGTTTCCCAGTGTACTGGATAACACCATATTGACTGATTTTTGTTCTTTGTTTTCAGGGAGTACTGGAAATGGATGCTCATGCAATCCCACATGAGTTCATCTTTATAGATGAGGCTGGGTTCAACCTAGCAAAGACCAGAAGAAGGGGGAGAAACGTCATTGGCCACAGAGCCATTATAGATGTTCCTGGCCAACGTGGTGGGAACATCACAATGTGCGCTGCCATCTCCAGTATGCATGGTGTCCTCCACCGTCATGCCAACCTTGGACCATACAACACAGCCCATATTCTCACATTTCTGGACAGACTTTCTCATACCACCAGAGCGTATGAATGATGCAGACCATCAAAGAAACTGGTACGTTGTAGTATGGGACAACGTGAGCTTTTATCGTGCAGCCCCAGTCCAAAACTGGTTTGCTGACCACCCAACATTTCTCGTGCAATACCTCCCACCATACTCACCATTTCTGAACCCCATAGAAGAGTTCTTTTCGGCATGGCGTTGGAAGGTATACGACCGGCAGCCTTTGTGCAACAGCATGTGTGTGTATCTGCAAATATTTCTGTGCATGTGAACAATCTGATACATATTTTGGTATTATGGCAAAGCATACTAAAGATGGGGATGCTTTTCATTATGCCCAACAGTGTGTAGTTGGTTAGGCAAAAATCTGGTAATATGAATGAAGTGTGTGCCATTTCATGCAAAAGTTTGATTTTGATAATGCTATGTGTAGTTTCGGTTGCAGTGCTTCATTTTGCAGGATATATGAGGTATTTTGCAGTTTGGGTGTGTGGTTTTGTGAATTGTGTTAAGTATTTTGATAAAACCAGACTAGTTTGAAAAACTGTGTGTTAGCAATTGGAAAAAAACTGTAAAAGTGTAACTGTGAATCCTATCCGTTCTTTTTCAATTTTCAATATCCCGCATACAATAATGTGTCATTTCGAAGAGGAAGAGTAGGAGGTGAAAGAGGACGAGGAGGAGAAGAAGGAGGAGGATGACGACCATAACATGGAAGAGAAATAGGAAGGGCAAGGGCGTAAGAACAAGTAGTCTCACATATTTTAGTTGATGCGTGCCAGGGTTGGATCAGCAAGAGGATTTTACCCCCACTGCCTGTCCAGGGCCAATTTAGTCTGTGATGTTAAGGAGGTTCGTTGGCCTGTCCCAGACCAAAGACAGGATGCTGAGGCAGAATTTTTATATTTTTTATTTTTTTGATGTTTTGTGCTGTTCTCTACAGTACAATAAATTTGCAAACGCATGCATTTGTTGTCTTTATCATGTGATTTTTTTTCTTTTTTTTTTTTTTTTTTTCCCCCCAAGCAACACTTATTACCAGTTTTCGTAGTATTGTTTTGAATTGATCTCATCAGTGTGTAAACTGTGTTGTAGTGTCTGCGTTTTTGAGGGTTTGTGTGTCATGTCTGCGAGAAAAGTTAGTATTTTCCAGCAAGATTGAGTTGTTTTGAGTGGAGAGCTTCATTTTGACCTGAATATAGTAAGTTCGGGGAATTGAGTTAGAAGTTACGGATTTGTGTTTAGAGTTTTGCAAAAAAGAGGCATCATTTCAAGGAATGTGTTTAAGCAATTGAGAAAAACTTTAATTAATAGGATGACATAACAGGTTAAAACACATTAGCCATGGCCTAATGGTTAGGGAGTCGGGCTTGTACCAGTGCTCTCTCCACCCTCAATACCATGACTGAGGTGAATCCCTTGAGCAAGGCACCAATCCCCCAAATGCTCCCTGGGCGCCGCAGCAATAGCAATATGGCTGCCCACTGCTCCGGGTGTGTGTTCACGGTGTGACTTGGACTGCAATTATGAATGAATTCTGACTTAAACTCAGGTGGACTTGTATTCAGACTTGACACAGACTCAGATTTTGGCCTGGAAAATTTTCTGAGTATACAGACAAATCCATGTCATAACATGAAAGATGAAATAAATTTAAGATGAAAAAACATTAATAAACATCTCTCACTCCCAATACTAGATAATATGGATATAATGCCTTTATTTGTAACCTTTATCAAACTTGCATTTGTACTATTCCAGTCTGATAGGATGAGCTCCACAAGTTATGTCTGTTACATTAAAATGTTTCCATGCAAATGTATAAAAGATGCTGTCTATTGCAAAAAATTTTTAGGTTAAACCAAGGACCAGGACCGAGTTTGGGCACCCCTGTTTTTAACCTTTACAACTAGAAAAACACAATGTCAGTTGAAATGTAAGAAAAGCAAACCTCTATTAGATCTTGCCATTTTGATTTTTGTTATCACACAATCTCTCAATTAGTGTCCTGCTCTGCCTAGCAAAGACTTATGTCTCGTGACATATTTCAGAGTGAAACAGGTTTTAGAATGTGAAAAAGTATAAGGCGGGACTGACTTTATTCAATATTATAGTAAATGTATAAATTCAAGGGTGGTGGTAAAGGAGTAGGTATCTTGGTCCAAAATGCTCGAGCCCGAGTCAAGTCCAGATAAAAATGCATCCGAGTCAGTGAAAAGTCCGAGTCTGCTAAAAATAATACTCAAAACCGGACTCGAGTCTGAGTACATGTCCAAGTACCCCATCTCTAGCTATAGGACAGGAAGAGCTAAATAAACTCATCACTGTGTCTAAACCAACAACATGCCTATTAGATCCTGTACTCACTAAATTACTGAAAGAATTGTTACCTGTAGCAGAAGAACCGCTTCTCAATATAATTAACTCATCGTTATCTTTAGGCCACGTCCCAAAACCATTCAAGCTGGCGGTTATTAAGCCTCTTATTAAGAAACCACAACTAGACCCTAGTGAACTGGCAAATTACAGACCCATTTCTAATCTTCTATTTATGTCTAAAATTTTAGAGAAAGTTGTATCTGCTCAACTGTGCTCCTTCTTGCAAAAAAAAATTATATCTATGAAGAATTTCAGTCAGGTTTCAGGTCCCATCATAGCACAGAAACTGCACTTGTTAAAATCACTGACTTGCTTCTTGCATCAGAACAAGGCTGCATCTCACTGCTTGTTTTACTTGATCTTAGTGCTGCGTTCGACACTATAGTTAATGACATACTAATGGATCGACTACAAAATTATGTGGGTATCCAAGGGCAGGCTTTAAGATGGTTTAGATCAGGGGTGGCGAACTCCAGTCCTGGAGAGCCGCAGCCCTGCAGAGTTCAGCTCCAACCATAATAAAACGTCACCGACCTGTAGCTTCCTAGTAACCCTTCACACCTTGATTAGCTTGTTCAGGTGTGTTTGATTAGGGTTGAAACAAAACTATGCAGGGCTGCGGCTCTCCAGGACCGACATTCACCACCCTTGGTTTAGATCCTACCTGTCTGATCGCTACCACTTTGTTTATTTAAATGGGGAGTCATCTCAGTTATCACCAGTAAAGTATGGAGTGCCACAAGGATCTGTCCTAGGTCCTCTGCTATTTTCAATATACATGCTGCCCCTTGGTAATATTATTAGAAAATACGTGATTAATTTCCATTGTTATGCTGATGATACTCAACTATATATCTCAACAAGACCAGATGAAACTTCTATATTATCGAAGTTAACAGAGTGTGTTAAAAATGTAAAAGATTGGATGACCAATAATTTTCTCCTATTAAATTCAGATAAGACAGATATTACTTATTGGACCAAAAAACAACACACAAAATCGCTTAGCTTACAATCTACAACTAGATGAATGTACCGTTACTTCCACTACAGTCAAAAGTCTGGGTGTTAAGTCAAGTCTGGGTAACTGATCTTTACCATACATCTCTGCCAAATGTACATCAACTTGACATAGCCAACACTAGTAAGCTCCTACTAAATATATTGTAAAAACTTTAATTTGCTGTAAAGTTGCTTTGCAACAATATGTATCGTGAAAAGCACTTTACAAATAAATTTGAAATGAATTGAATTGAACTGAAAAAGGTTTATGTGGAAAGAAGAAGATATGGAA
This sequence comes from Cirrhinus mrigala, assembly GCA_036247105.1. Classification (NCBI taxonomy): domain Eukaryota; kingdom Metazoa; phylum Chordata; class Actinopteri; order Cypriniformes; family Cyprinidae; genus Cirrhinus; species Cirrhinus mrigala. The sequence goes on from CM070028.1 coordinate 63,422, forward strand.
AGAGGAAAGAGGATCTATTAATGTCAAGTACTGCATAGAATAGGGAAGCATAAAACCAGAAATGGATGCAGAAAAAATGCAGGGACAAAGTTTTTTCCAGTAACGGAGAGTGCGCATGCGAAGTTTTTTAATATATAAATGTATTCACATGAGTCTCTCCGCGCCTGCGCCCACACCCGTACTCACCCATCAAGTCTTGTCCAGCGCCGCTCTCTGTTGCATCGACGCGCGGCGCGGGACAAGACTTGATGTGTGAGTGCGGGTGCGGGGCTGCGGGCGGGCAGAGATGCGATGTGCGGGATGCGATAAAATAAAATGATTTGCGGGACTCCCGCAAAATAGAAATATCTAAATATGCACAAAATTGCACAAAAGCATCAAGAACAACTCCTATAAAACAAAAATGATTAACACGCGTAAGCATAGGCAGAGTTTCTATTTATAACATGTGTTCGCAACACGTTCTCACTCCCAAGTCGTCACATATTGACGATTGGTCAGGACCCCTTGGCGTCGCTTTTTGACGCCCAGGGTAGCCCTTCGGCGTCAATTTTCGACGTGCAGGGTCCTCCATTGTTTTCAGTTGTTTGTCTTAATTTAATGGTTTGCATGCATTTGTAAAAATAGAAATTATTTTATATAAATATATACGTTCATTGGAGAACCTAACCCCACCCCTACCCTAAACCTACCCACTTCTGAACAATATGAAACACGCAACAGGCAAATATAAGTACAGTCACAGGTATTTATTGCAAAAACTGACCATAAACAAGCAGTATAAAAGCTTTACAAACAAGTCCTGTTGCATTCCGAGTCTTCTGAAGCCTTACGATATCCTTATGCGAATAACAGAAGGTTTTAATAGCTGAAAATGATCCCGCTCCGTTAACGTGCTCACATCTCATTCAAGAAGATACACCCGAGCATTAGCATGACGCAATCGGTCACGAGACACATACGAGCCAATGGCATTTCACAACAGCATGACACAATCGGTCACGAGACACCCAAAAGCCAACAGCATTTCACAACCAAGGCTTGCTTCTTCTGGCGGCATTTTTTGAATTCGCGCACAGACAGACTACAGTGCAGCACACAGAACGACGGACAGAGATGGCAAACGCGTCTATTCTTCTCACAAATCAATCGTTTTGCTTCGGAACCATTGGAATATTAATACTTTTTGAATAAATTATGAATATAGTTGTAATTGCCTGTTATATCTTGCGTTTTTTTGACAGATGGTTAGGTTTAGGGGCAGAGGTTGGGTTCAATGTGTAAATAGTGTAATATAAATTAAACTGTTTTGACTGTTCGCATTGAAAAAAAAAAAAAAAAATACACCACAATATATATGCAATAATAGCAATATTATTACCCAATATATAATTTAATCATGACCATAAAATTCCCCGTGCCTTTCGCGTCAGCACATTGACGCCAAGGGTTTCTTACGTTAAGTAATGGAGGACCCTGCACGTAGAAAATTGACGCTAAAGGGGTACCCTGAGCATCCAGAAGTGACGCCAAAGGGGCCCTGCCCAATCGTCAATATGTGACGAGTTAGGAGTGAGAACGTGTTGGTGTTTGCAGCGTTGAACAATGTTGATTTCTGCAATGCAATGGACAATCAGAGAATCCACTCACCGCTCGAAATGCCGTGCATTTTGCAACCACGCATGCAGCAGCCTACTACTTTTAGTAAAAATAACAGTGGTTTGTGAATGTTGATGCTTTAATAACATATTTTATCGGGAGCGTTTATGCTGGGATGTTAGGCAAAACACAAACTTACTATTTCACGTAAATTTCGTGGATGTACATTAAAAAAGTAATGTAACTAGTAATGTAACTAATTACTTTTGAAATAAAGTAATCAGAACAGTAATCTGATTACTTTTAAAAGGAGTAATCAGTAATCAGTAATTTAATTACTTTTTCAGAGTAACTTGCCCAACACTGGTCCTTATCTCGTACACCTTTTGATCTGAAGCTCCTTTCGCTAAAGACCGCGTTATTACTGGCTCTTTCAACTGCAAAATGGGTTAGTGAACTTCATGCTTTGTCAGTTCATAACTCATGTATGCATTTCACTATGGATTACTCGAGAGTGTCTCTCAAAACCAATCCAGCGTTCGTGCTTAAGGTGAGCGAGTCAGCTCTAGCCTATAATCAAGTGGATTTATTGGCTTTTCATCCGCCACCCTTTTCGTCACCAGAAGAGCGGCTTCACTGTTTGTGCCCTGTCTGTGCCTTGCTTTAACAGAACGAAAGTGCTGCGGCAGAGTAATTAGTTATTTGTCTCATGGGCTGATTCTCACAGAGGTAAACCTATTTCTTGCCAGCGCCTGTCCCACTGGAAAGTAGAAGCTATTGTAGTGGGTTATAACAGAATGGGCCTTAGTCCTCCAGAAGGGCTGAGAGCTCATATTTATACTTCGTTACTTTCCATCTCTGGAAAGATGTGGTCAAGCTGAAACAGTAGAACACGTGCTCATTAAATGTGAGGGATATGAAAGAGCAAGATATAAATTATTTTAAGGTCTAAGTTATTTGGGAATAAATCATTTGGCACTTCCGAGTTTACTGGGAGATTGATCAAAGCAATCTATAATTTATAATGAATTATGTTTCTATTTGAAAGAAACAGGATTAATTAATAGAATTTAGGGTTAAATTGGTTTTATTTATTTCTTTATTTTTTTTGCAGATTCTTTTTCAGATTTTAATGCTGTGTAATTAAAAAAAAAAAAAAAAACAGACAACTGTAATCATTAAGTGATGTTTTATTAACAAATTTCGGGAAGAGCATGTGCAGATAATTAACATGGCCAATTCACCATCAGCAATCCCACTCTCTATCCAATAAGCACAAGAAGGAGTCCCTATAAATAGCCAAGCAGTCTTACCTCCTTTATCTCTAGTCTTTTCAGCATCCCTCCTCCACCCCATCTCCTCTCCTTCAGCCCGGGGGGAGCGCTTATTGGGTTCGGGCCGAATGCCGAGCTCGTACCCCTCTCCCGGACCGCACGCCAAACACGCATAACCTTTACTCTGTTTATTATTTGTAAGTGTGAACTCGTGAAATCATAGCCATAGTCTAGAACTACAACTGTAATTTATAAATAATACAATTTAATTACAAAGTATTCATTTATTTATTTATTTTCTTTTACTTTTATAAGTTCTATTTTGACCCCATATAGTAGGTGTTTTTTTTTTTTTTTTTTTTACTTCCATAATATTCGAGGGAGGGGGCACAACAATAAAATTCTGCTTAGGGCACCCATTTGGCCAGAAGCGGCCCTGGTCTAAACAACACGTAAGAAAAGAACCGAAAGTATCAGTAGCACTGTTAGCGTCAAGAGATGAGAACTGTTTCGGGGGAGGAAGCGAAGATAAAACCATAGCAGATAGCCAGGAGAGAGTGAGAATAGGTTACGTCAAAAGGTGAAATGTGTTGTGTCAGGAGGATGTGATCCAAGGTGTGCAGTGGAGTAACCAGCGCATGATCAGTGCTGCAGTGTTCTGTGTAAATAAGGTCAAGTTGTTGGCCTGATTTGTGAGTAGCCATAGTTAACACATGCTTGAGATTAAAGGAGGTCTGCAGCTTAAGAATTTGATGATAGCAATGCTTTGGCAATGTAAAGCCTTTTTTACCATGCCAATTAAGCCAATGTAATATTCAATCTAATAATTAAAAAAAGTGTCAATGAACTCAAAAAGTTCAATTAAATTGAAACAAGCAACATTTAACCAAACAGATATGCCGATAATACATAATGCCAGTTAAAACAATAACAACAACAAAAACCTTGGCTGTGAGTTTGGGACTGTCTTGTCTGTGAGTTTGGTTTCTCTGTTGGTCAGAATAAAGATGTAGAAAAACACACTGTACTTGCCCACATGACAGCAACCCTGAGTGTATCTGAGTTTCTTGAGTCTAACAGTCCCTTAAGAACCTGTCAGGATAGGAATCTTTCTGGATTGAAATAGTCAAGGTGCTTTTTTGGTTCCTGTTTTTCATTTTGGAAAGAGGATGTTTTGCAGTCTTGTGCTTTTTTCACTTTGACAGTAAATGGAAAAACATCACATTCAAGACATGACATTGTACTAACCCTCTATGGTACTGTGTTGCCTTCATTTTTTTTTTTTAAACAATTAATTGATTAAAACTATCTCAGTAAAGTAGTCGTCATATACTAATAAATGAAATTACAAAAAAGTAGAGCAGTCGCGGGCGGAGCTAAAAATGGAGGCGTCAAGTCGGACACTTTCTGCTCTCGTTAGTGAAGCTCTCGCGGTGTTTGCATGCACTATCACAGATGAAGTGAAATAAATGCAATGTTTATCAAATACACAGACTTTTCAGAAGCGTTTTCATGAGCACCAGAAACATGTTTCATATACTGCTTAATACAGCACCATCTGAACAAAAATAATGATTAACATAAACATATACTATTTAAAGACTAATAAAGTGGGGATATATGAAGAGTTCAGATGCAAAACCAGCTAAAAACCATCTCGGTCAAAAATGAGATACTGAGTGAATGCTCTTGACACATAGTATACGTCCATCAAATACTTTTTCTTCAAACTCACTAAAATGCCAGCCTCAGCCCAATCAGAAGTACCGGTACTTACACAGAAACCTATACATCTGAGCCTGATAAAAATGCATTTAAAAAAAAAAAAAAAGATGTCAGATGGATTTAACTGGTTTTGCATCTGAACTCTTCATATGCTTTTATCAGTGTTTTATGATAAATCTGACTCAATGTAACATTGCAACGACAGTAAAAACACTTTTAATGTTCTAAAAACAGATTTGTGAGTATTATCGGATTTGAGGATGTTAGAATAAACCTGTAACACATGTGATCGTTGTCATGCGGTGAATCTGGCCAATCGTGAAACAGCCATGTGGTCATCAGAGCTCCTGCAGCCGTGGTACTTTGATGCCACACGTGACAGTCACGAGGCGTCGGTGCCGCGTCAAGTCGGATTTCTAACCGGCATGCACTGCTTCAACGCAGCGCTCCGCAGCTCAATCAAATTCTGACTTGAAGCAGTACATGCCGGTTAGAAATGTTGTCCGACTTGAGGCGGCGCCGACGCCTCGTGACTGTCACGTGTGGCATCAAAGTACCGTGATAGCGATTCGAGAGCAACCGGCTGACTTAAGGTGTGTTCGACTTCATCTACGGCTACAGACGGCGATCAACGAGAGTAGCCGAGAGCAGTCGGGGGCGAAGTTGAAAATGGAGGCGTCAAGACGGACACTTTTTACTCTTGTAAGTGAAGCTCTCGCGGTGTTTGCATGCTCTATCACAGATGAAGTGAATTAAATGCAATAGGCTTGTTTGAGATGAGCAAATTCTGTGCAGAATCGATCACCGGTGATCACCGCAAGATGCATGCCAGTTAGAAATGTGTCCGAGTTACGTCCGGCTCGCTCTGATGTCATGCTGACGTGCGCCAAAAAACTCTCGCAACGGCGAAGCGGTTGTGTCGGATTGCGCAGTCAGTGATAACGCGATATCCATCTTTGATCTCATAGGTATCTGTTCTACTTCTAGAGGTCAGAACTGTCCATCTTGACTGCGCTTATTTCACTCCTCCCCTCACTGCAGCCGCCTACTCTCACCTACATTTCAGGCGAGGTGAGGCGTATCTCAAACGAGTTTAATATTTATCAAATACACAGACTTTTCAAAAGCGTTTTCATGAGCAACAGAAACACGTTTCATATACTGCTCAATACAGCACCATCTGAACAAGAATAATGATCAACATAAACATAACATTTTAGGTGGATGATTCCATTGTTTATTTAAAAAAAGAGAGAGAAGTTCATTTCTGATGTCTATTTCTTAGTTATTTTATAACAGAAGTATAAGCAACCCACTGATATAACATCAGGAACAAGCTTTCTTGTTTATAATTTGGGCTGCAGGAGAAAAGCACAGATTTTGTTCTGTATACTGAAAGAGCAACAAAGCAGCCAGTATTAGCATTATGATGTATCTGTACCCGGTTTGTGATACAAACACAGAGTCGTTTGTGCATAGTACAAGTGTAAAAGTAATATTAAAAGTAATTAATAATTAAATAAACGTACATAAAAAAGGGATGGTTTTGCATAACTTACCACTGTCTTAGGCTTTCAAAGTTGTTCCAGAGGCATAAACTGAGTCTGCTCTAAATCTTCTTCTCAATGTTTTAAATTTTCTCTAGAGTAGCAACATACACAATGTAACGATCCCGACCTCTGCGGTTCCCCCCGATCGCCACCAGAGGTCGTCATCACCGGAATTCTAGTTTTCACTCCTCACTCCATTTCCCATAACCCCGTACCTGACTCTGACCCCATGGACTATCACTTCCAGTTCCTCCGCTATAAATACTTCCGGGTTCCTCATCACCGTTGCGAAGTCTTGTTTTGCCCCGGCTAACATTTCTGAGCGTTTACTTCTCTGTTGGATTACTGTGGATTGACTCTGGACTGCTTTCTCGTTGTTTGAACCCTGCTGCCTGCCTTTAGAACTCTTCGTCTCGTTTACGGACTATTGTGTACGCTGTCTGCTGCCTGCCGCCTGCCCTGACCATTCACCTGTTTACCGACTCTGAGTATTGTCTATCCTCTGATTGCCCTGTTATATTGTGTACCGACTTTGCCTGTCTGACCCTGCTTTCTATTAAACGCTGCAAATGGATCCCAACTCTGTTGACCCATCATTACAGAAGACTTCGCCAAACATCGATCCAGCAGCGGTATACAGATTGACTTCGGAGATCTCAGCCCAAGCCAATGTACTCGCGGCTCACCAACAGCAACTCGCTCGTCTCACAACCCTTACGGAGGAGATGGTAAATACTTTACACTCACTGCGATTACCCACGGCTGAGGCTGCTCATCATCTACCCCACCTGTAGCCAGCCCTCGCCTGGCCTACCCGGACAAGTTTGACGGCACTCCCGCTAAATGTAAGGGTTTCCACCTCCAATGCTCACTATTTGTCACGCAACAACCCGCTTTATATCCTACAGAGGAGAGCCGCATTGCGTTTGTTTGCTCATTGCTAACCGGCAAAGCTTTGGACTGGGCTACTGCTGTGTGGGATCTAAATCGCCCCACGTTTCCCTCCTTCGAAACGTTTCTCCGTCGTTTTAAAGAGGTCTTCGATTACCCCGAAGGAGGAGACAGCGCGAGAGAGCGAATTCTGACGTTGCGTCAGGGAAAGACTACCGCTGCAGAATTCGCTCTCACGTTTCGCACGCTAGCTGCACAGACCAGTTGGCCGGATGACCCGCTGAAGCTACATTTCCGAAAAGGTTTGAGTCACGATCTACAGGCTGAGCTAGCTTGCCGTGACGAGGGAAAGACCCTGGATGAACTGATTAATCTGGCTATCCGTATTGATAACCTCATTCGCTCAAGGAAATCCAGTAAAGACACACCACCCCAGCTATCCATCCCTCCATCCACACCAGAAGAGCAGAACGAGGCCATGCAAGTAGCTCACACACGACTCACTGCTGAAGAAAGAGATCGACGCCAGCAGCTCAACCTCTGCCTCTACTGCGGCAAACCAGGCCACATTAAAATCTCCTGTCCATCCAGACCCATGCAATGCACGTCTTCAGCGGTGAGTCATTACTCTAACTCTTCTCATACTGTTAAAGCTCCTGTAAACATCGTCTTTTTGGATAAACAGATTAACACAACCGCTTTAATAGACTCTGGTGCAGCAGGCAATTTTATGGATTTGGATTTTGCAAAAGCTCAGGGTCTCTCACTTATACCATGTACATCTCCTCTGTCAGTGGCAGCGCTAGACGGAAGACCGCTGGGCCCCGGCCGGGTCCACTACACCACTAGCGACCTCCATCTCACCACTGGCGCTCTTCATACGGAGACTATTCGCTTCTTCCTCATTCAAGCTCCCTGTAACCCTGTCATCTTAGGACTTCCCTGGCTCCAACAACATGAACCCCTAATCTCCTGGATGGAGGGACAAATCACACAGTGGTCAGACAGATGTTTCGCACAATGTTTCCCAACGCTCAAACCCAGGGTGCTAGAGGTGGCCTCAGTCAAGGTGGACTCCCCGATCCCTGACAACATCCCTCCTGAATATCATGATCTGACCGAGGCCTTCAGCAAGTCACAAGCCCCTTAACTACCTCCACATCGACCTTCTGACTGTGCCATCGAACTGTTCCCTGGAACCACTCCTCCCAAGGGCAGGATTTTCCCACTCTCTCAACCAGAGACAGACACCATGAAAGCTTACATTGAGGAGGAAGTTGCCAAGGGATTCATAGTGCCCTCCACCTCAGCTGCTTCGGCCGGGTTCTTCTTTGTTAAAAAGAAGGATGGCAGTCTTCGTCCCTGCATTGACTTCAGAGGCCTGAATGACATCACCGTGAAGTACCGCTATCCACTGCCTCTCATGCCACCAGCCCTAGAACAACTCCGCTCAGCCAGGTACTTCACTAAGCTTGATCTTCGCAATGCCTACAATCTAATTCGCATCAGAGAGGGGGTGACGAGTGGAAGACTGCCTTTTCTACCACGACTGGGCACTATGAATATTGGGTTATGCCCTTCGTGCTGGTCAATAGTCCTTCCGTATTTCAATCCTTCATAAATGATGTTTTCCGAGACATGCTGGGCAGATGGGTCATCATCTACATCGACGATATTCTTGTCTACTCTAAGGTGCTAGAAACTCACATCTCTCACATCAGGAAGGTGTTACAACGTTTAATCTCCCACCGACTATACGCCAAGGCCGAAAAATGTGAGTTTCATCAGACCGTAACCACGTTCCTGGGTTCTGAGATGGCCTCGACCAACCAACATCAAAGAGTTACAGAGATTTCTAGGATTCGCTAACTTCTACAGGCGGTTCATCAGAAACTTCAGCTCCATCGCGGCCCCACTGACATCCATGGTAAAGAAGGGAAGTAACCGGTTGTCTTGGCCCCTGGCCGCCATCAAGGCCTTTGAGCTCCTTAAAAAACGCTTCACAACTGCCCCCATTCTTCACCATCCAGATCCTGAACATGAGTTTGTTGTCGAAATTGATGCCTCGAACACAGGAATCGGGGCAGTGTTGTCCCAGCGTCATGGTAATCCTCCCAAGCTCTTCTCATGTGCTTTCTACTCACGCAAATTAACCCAGGCCGAACAAAACTACGATGTTGGCAATCGTGAATTGCTTGCCATGAAGGCAGCTCTGGAGGAGTGGCGCCATTGGCTTGAGGGGACCAAACTACCCTTCACTATACTCACTGACCATCGCAACCTTGAGTATCTCCGTTCTGCCAAGAGGCTCAACCACAGACAGGCCAGGTGGGCGCTCTTCTTCACTCGTTTTGACTTCACTGTAACCTATCGTCCCGGGTCAAAGAACACCAAGGCTGATGCCCTATCACGTCAGTTCGAGGCCGATTATCAACCACTCAGTCCAGATCCCATCTTACCACCCACACTCATAGTCGCTCCCATTCAATGGGATATCATGACCGAATTAACTGAGATGCAAGATACCAATCCTCCACCTGCAGATTGCCCACCAGATAAGGTCCATGTTCCACAACCCTTAAGAAAGCGCGTTCTACAACTTGTCCACAACGACCCCTGTTCTGGCCACCCTGGTATCTCTGCTACACTACAACTCCTCTCCAACAAGTTTTGGTGGCCATCAATCCGTTCCGACACCATCAATTTCATAAAGAACTGTGAGGTATGCTGTTCCACCAAGTCCTCCAAACAACTTCCGGCAGGTCTGCTACAACCCTTACCCATTCCACAAAGACCCTGGTCACACATCGCCATAGACTTTGTTACAGATTTACCTCCTTCTGAACGACACACAACCATCCTGACAGTTGTAGACCGCTTCTCCAAGTCATGCCGTCTGATTCCTCTGCCCAAGTTACCCTCTGCTCTAGAGACCGCCGAGACCCTGTGCAATTACGTCTTCAGGTTTTACGGGCTCCCAGACGACATAGTCTCAGACAGGGGTCCTCAGTTTACCTCACGGCTATGGTCTGCCTTCTTTAAGTGTCTTAATGTTAACGTAAGCCTCTCTTCAGGATATCATCTGGAATCAAACGGTCAGACAGAACACCTCAACCAGGAAATCACAAGCTTCTTAAGGTCCTACTGCCACCGCAACCAAACTGATTGGAGTTTCTTTTCTGGGCCGAGTATGCACAGAACTCAATCCGCAAACCATTTACCGGACTCACTCCCTTCCAATGCGTGCTAGGATTCCAACCGCCACTCTTTCCTTGGTCAGGAGACCCCTCAGACTTACCAGCCGTTAACACTTGGCTACAGAGGAGCAAGGCTACGTGGAACTCAGCACACACACATCTGCAACATGCTATACGAAGACAAAAGAGATTCACTGATCTCCACCGTCGTCCTGGTCCAGAGTTCGCCCTGGGATCAAGGGTTTGGCTCTCCACAAGGGACCTGCGCCTAAGACTCCCCTGCCGCAAGCTCAGTCCCAGGTACGTGGGTCCATTTAAGGTTTTAAGACAAGTCACTCCTGTTTCTTACACACAACCTGGCAAGAGAAGAGAATTATTGTCACATTTTACAGACAGATTAAATTTCATTATATTAATGAACAGAACTCACCAATCACCACAAAGACCAGAACACCATGCATTAGACCAGATACGATGATAATAATAATCATCCATGGTCTCTGAATCTGGTCAGTATGATTCACCATCGTATGATTCTGCTCAATATACTTGACCTCAGTGTGATTCTGATATTTAGGTAATTTGGCTGGTTCTGTAAAAAAAACAGCCTTACATTCAAATAACCAAAGCATTAAACATCCATATAGCCTGATTAATGATTGCTCACTCACCAATGATGTGAAGTCTGGTGCCGTTGCTGAATTTTGGAGGTGCCTCTGTGGCCATGCAGTAATAAACACCTCATTCATCAATAGTGACATTTCTTATGAACAGATGATGTTTAGGTTGCACTGAATATTTAAATCTGAAATGTGCATCGTAGTAAAAAGGAGTTGGTGAAGTTGAAAATAACCGCAGTATCATAACTGGAGGATTAGCTTTAGTAGCATCAAACCAAGCAATGGTTTGAAGTTAAAAACGACTTGATGTCAAACATGCAGGTTTTCACTTCACAAGATGTTAATTGATGGACTGGAGTGGAGTGAAATTACTTGTGGATTATTGTATTGTTTTTATCAGCTGTTCAGACTCTCATTCTGACTGCGCCCATTCACTGCAGAGGATCCATTGGTGAGCAAGTGTTGTACATAATGCTACACTGAAAAAAAAAAAAAATGTTGGTTCATCTTAGAAATCGTACTTCATGTGGTAACTTAAAATATATAATCATTTCAAATCATAATTTCTCATTGAACCAACATTCACTAATCAGCATGGAGCAGGTGTGCTTGTTTTGAATGCGTTTCTTCTGAGCATTATTGGAAGTTGTATGTTGGATCAATGTAATGGATTTAAGTTGAAATAACATTCTCTTATTTTATGTTACATAATCTTGATTGAACTAGGTTATAACAACAAAATTAGAATGATAGGTAGTATCAGATAGAAAAAACCTCCTTAAAGCAACAACTGCATAGGTTCAATTTTTACAGTGTACATTTCTCTAAATCTGATATGAAAAAACACTCATCTACATCTTGGATGGCCTACAGAACTATTTTTTAACAGTAAGATCATCATTATTATGTATACAGTGTGTAACGATGGTGTTATTGTTGTAGTGACTGTGTTTTAATCAGTCTAAGTTACAAGACAAAAAACGCATGTCAAATATTGCCCGAAGATTAAGTTATTATTATTAAGTTATTATTATTATTATTATTTTTATTTTTATTTTTTTTAAAGCCACTTTCCTAAAGAATAGATCCAAGTTTACAGATCCTTTTCTGATCATTCACAATAACATTTCTATTTAAAATTGCATGAATTTCACAGAAATGCAGAATTGAAATTACAGGTTACATTACACCATGTAGAAAAAGCAACGGACAGATGTGCTTAATTCATCATGTACTCTTTCTATCGTTTATTACTACAGGAACTGAGAGGGGCACGCTTCTCTCTCTCGGTTTCTCTTCATTAAAACCTTGCAGGTATGAAACATGACCTTCGAAGCAGAAGTCCAGATTTGGGATCGTTAACATGCATTAACATTTTTCACTAGGGGTTGAGGAGATTTGTCTTGTAAATGACTGACTGACTGACTAGTCAGGTAAACACAGAAGCAACCAAAAATCATTCATTGTTAGTCAAAGCTGGCTGTAATAAAAGAGCAGCAAAGGGTAAAATTGCAGTCCTGTGGTAGGGGAAGGTTCTCACCAGAAATTGTGGTCCAGGGGCTATTTGCTGTCTTTAGATTGGACCGAAATAGCACTTTAGAGTGTGTTAGACTATAGCCCGAGCTGTGAGGTTTCTTTGAATATCAATGCATGTACAGCCGGCTAATGAAAGCACTGTAAACTGAGTCTGTATCAGTAAGGTGTTTTATTGTGTATGAACTGATTTTGAGGACTGCGCACTTGGCATTGCTCAAAGATCCGGCGAGAGCTGTCTGTCTGTAGACAGCGTGTGTCATATGTGACCCCCGAGCACAAAACCAGACTTAAGTAGCACAGGTATATTTGCAGCAATAGCTAACAAAACATTGCATGATCAAAATGATCGATTTTTCTTTTATCAAGTTTCAAGTTTGTTTTATTTGTATAGCACATTTACAAACAGCATGCACGGCTGACCAAAGTGCTGAACAGATGAAGACATAGAACACAAATACCAAACCACAGATACAAACCATAAACTCACAAAGAATTAAAAGCCAAAGAAAAGAAATAAGTTTTAAGAGATGATTTAAAAACAGTTAAACACTGTGCCGATCTAATATAGGCTGGAAGGCTATTCCAAAGCGTAGGGCCAGCAACCGCAAAAGCTCTATCCCCACTATGTTTTAACCTTGATCTGGGGACAGAGAGAAGTCTTGATCACCAGACCTCAAATTTCGTGTAGGATTGTATGGATAAAGTTGATCAGACAGATAGCTCGGTGCCAGATTGTTTATAGATTTAAAAACATAAAGAAGAATTTTAAACTCAGTTCTAAAATGTACAGGTAACCAATGCAATGATTTCAGAATTGGAGTGACGTGATCAAATTTACGTTGCCCTTTTATGACAAAAATCATTAGGTTATTAAGTAAAGATCATGTTCCATGTTTTTTTGAAAATTTTCTGCTTTAAATATATCAAAACTTAATTTTTGATTAGTAATATGCATTGCTAAGAATATCATTTGGACAACTTTTTTGCATCCTCAGATTTTCAAATAGTTGTATCTCGGCAAAATATTGTCCTATCCTAACAAACCATGCATCAATGGAAGCTTATTTATTCCATTTTCAGATGATGTATAAGTGTCAATAAAAAAAAAAAAAATGGACCCTTATGACTGGTTTTGTGGTCCAGGATCACATATGGTTTTGCGTGGAGTCAGAGCCAGTTGTACTCGTGGGCCATGTTTGAAATCATGTAGCACAAATAAATAAATAGAACAAAGATACAAATTAAACAATGTTTTTTTTTTTTTTTTTTCCAAGTTTGTATGTGTTCAGGTACAGAAATTAAATAATCTAATGTAAAATATCATTGTATAGTCTTCACTGTATTAATTAAATATAGATTAATTCTTGTTACTACAAAGAATTCAGCAAAGAGCAGTGAGTTATTTTCTCTTTTATTTTCTTGGATTAACATTAAGGACACTGACAGCAGCTAGTAAATCAGGCACAGCCACTTTAAGAGACAATGCATCTAATATATGATGATACACTGTGATTTTTTGATTTTCCGATTTTTTTCTGAACTGTTTAAATTCATATAAGAGTTTTTTCGATGATACTTGCCAAAGCAGGTATTTCGAAATAATTTTGTATTTGTATTCAGTTGTAACGCCACGCCAGCAGAGGGAGCCCTCACCCACTGACTGATTGTTGCTGCTCCCTCTGCTGCTTCATTGGTAACTTCCTGTTTGGTGGCAATATAAGGAGGCCATTTTCAAACAGGCGCTTGCGAAGTATTGTTTTGCTCATGTGGACTCTACCAAGCATTTTCCTGTTTTCATTGCCCTGTTTCTTGATTATCACAGTTTGGTTTCTTGTCATAGTTTTGTCTTTGTTTTTGCCACAGTTTTGCCTCGTTCATTGCCATAGTTCTGTCTGGTTTCATTTCCTTGTTTATTTGTTACTTTTCGGACTGCTCTCTCTGGTTTTGGACTCTGCCTGTTTATTGGATTTACGCTCTCGCCTTGCCCTGGATATTACTGTTTGTTTGGTTATCGACCCTGCCTGTCTTGACTACGATCTGTTAATAAAGCTCGCAATTGGATCTTATACGCTTCCTACGAGTCCTGCTACTTACATCAGTAGGGATGTGACAAGATCTCGGGTGTGTCTCGCAAGACCAGTCGTATCTCACAAGATCTTGTGACCATCTTGTCACAAAACATTTTGCAGTGTTTACATTACAGCTGCACGATTAATCCTTAAAATATCGAGATCTCAGTGCAAACACCCATGATATCTTATTCCTGAATGACAAAGATTTAGCTATGTCTATTAGGACTGTTTCACATCGCGAGTGTCAGTGGAGTGTGACAAGCACGTTTTGCCGCTGCCCATGTTAATGAATCAGCGGGTCGGGGTAAATGTGAACGCAGGAGGAGCAACACAAACAGTCTTTTCAACCAGATTATAATCATTATTTCTGTGTTACAGACATTTAAATAATAGAAGCACTGGGATAAAAGTTTACAGTTTGGGTATGAACATTCAATGCCTACAGTAGCGATCAAAACAAAAGTATCTTAACACTTGTATGTATTGTAACATTTATCCTCTTAAACTGCCCGTTTTACAAAAGTATGTCATTGAATCATTCATTCAGGAGATTTCAATAGTCAAACAAGTCTTAATGAAGTAAGACACTGAATGCTTCATTGTTTTTTTATTATCATTTTGTTTAAATGAATATATGTTTTTAAAAGACTTAAGCAATGAACAGTTTGTCAGAACCACTAGTAAATTACATTATTTTGATTAGGTTTTCTAATCTTTTTTCTACAGAATCGTGAGAGAATCGTGATCTCCAATTTATTAAAAAATAACTGGGATTCTCAATTTATCCAGAATCGTGAAGCGCTTGTCTAAATGTTGTTTATTACTGCATATAATTCATTAAAATGGAAGTTTAATTTCATAAAGTTCTAAATGCTCCTACATTTCTTTGCATTTTGTCTTTTTCAGTTGAATAACTAGTGGCCGAGAGAGCTCAACACACTGCAACTTAAGAAAACACATGCAAATAGAAAAAAAATGACACAACACAAATACGGAAACGCGCTGCAAATTCTCACAACAGAACCAAACACAGAAACGCACTGCAAACACAGAAATGCGCTGCAAACACGCAAATAGCATGGACCACAAAGGAAATGTTTCAGCGGGACCTCAAAAAGTGACAAACCCAGCTGGGACCTGATTATTATTATTATTATTTTTTTTATTCAGTTTCATCATCGAACAAAAAACGAGGCAACATTGCACATTTCAAATTGCAAAATCAACTGCAAAATAAATAAATAAATAAATAACAGCAGAAAGAGAAAAAACACAAAATGAACAAACAAAAAAAAAAAAAAGAAATTCCAGGGCAGTTACATAAATTTGAAAAGCTTTAAAATTTGTTTTGTTTTTATGAGCTTCTTATTTTGAGATCTCATATCTCAAATTTTAAGATCAGCGTGTAACGCCACGCCAGCAGAGGGAGCCCTCACCCATTGACTGACTGTCACCACTCCCTCTGCTGCTTCTATGGTTACTTCCTTTTTGGCAGCCATATAAGCAGGGCCATGCCAAACAGGACTCTGTGACTCCTGTGCGGACTTTACCAAGTGTTTTCTCTGATTTCATTGCCTTGTTTTTGTTATTTCCACAGCTTTGTTTCTTAGTCATAGTTTTTGCCTTGTTTCATTGTCTTGTTTATTTTGCTACTTTGAACTGCTCTCTTGGATTTTGACCTTCTGCCTGTTTATTTGGACTTTGCTTTTGTCTTGCCTACGTATTACTGTTTGTTTGGAGATCGACCCTGCCTGTCTTGACTACGTTGTGTTTAATAAAGCTCGGACCTGGATCTATCATGCTTCTCAAGAGTCCCGTTACACAGTGTTACAAAATGTAATATATAATGGTTTCTTCTGACTTACTTTTGACTTGTGAATATAAAACTTTGCTAAGATAATTAAGAGATTTATCATATAAACCTGTTTATCAGAAAAAGAGGGGTATTGAAAACAGAGTAAAATATCATGAATATCTAAATTAAGGGGTTTGCTTAATTTCTTTGTTTATTTTAAAGTCAGTCCAAAATAAAATAGCATAAGGGCAATAGAAAAGTAAATGTTTAATATCTTGACCTGATTATTTGTTCAGTGGCTTTTGGTCAGAGTGGTGTTGTCGGTGAACTAAAAGGTGAGTTTTTTTGTTTAACATCCTGATCATACGATTCATTGGTCTTTTGGATATTATTAGACTAATCTGACGAATTACACACTTAACTGTGAAACGTTATTAACTTAATTGCAAGTAAATATATAAATAAATATATGCAAATAAATATAACGTTCAAAGTTAAAAAAATAAAAAATAAAAAAACTGCAATGCTTCATTAATGGTTAAAATCAGGTCAAAATTCAGGTCCCAGCTGGGTTTGTCACTTTTTGAGGTCCCCCTGAAACATTTTCGTTGTGGTCTGTGCTATTTGCAGCGGGTTCCTGTGTTTGCAGCGCATTTGTGTGTTTGGTTGTGTTGTGAGAATTTGCAGCGCGTTTCCGTATTTGTGTTTGCATTGCGAGGATTTGCAGTGCCTGTGTTGTCAAACTGATGAAGATATTTTCTTAATTTGTTGTCATTTTTTTCTGTTTGCATGTGTTTTCTTAAGTTGAAGTGCGTTGAGCTCTCTCGGCCACCGTAAATAACAGACTTTTTTGCCTATACATTTCATCGAGGATTTCTTAAGAAAAGTTAAAAAATCTCGTCTCGTCTCGTTCTCGTGTCCCCAGTCTCGTGTCTTGTCTCGTCTCGTGGGATAAGGGTCTCGTCACAATACCCCTAGTATTCAGTGCTCTGTGGGTGCTGAATTGGGCTCTTTCACTTCACATAGAAAGTGAATTCGGCCCTTGAGAGAGGTTTTATAACCATTGATTTAGTTTCTTTCTTTCTTTTTTTTTTTTTTTTTTTTCATAATAGAATAAAAGCTGTCCATACATTTACTCCTCATTTTTTAAAAAAAAAAAAACAATGTTCAGAATATCACTTATCCTTCACTATCCTTTACTTGGAATTTTTGTAAGGTGTAGTGAAGTGCTTTAGGAATATCTAAACGCAAAACAAAGGTCTCATCTGAAATGATATCTGACAAAATAATATCTATCAGTAATAATATTAGAAATAAATCATGAATAAATAAATAAATAAAAAAATAGCTTAAACCAGACTGGTGGTTATGTTACGTTCTCAAGCTTTATTTTTTTCTGACAACATGAAATGAAGAAAGAACACTTGTAGTTAAAGTCATATAATGCAACAGAACAGCAAAAAAAATGCAAATGACATTGTCTACAAAACACCTGCAAGTTTTCATTCATTATAATCTTTAACATTATTAAAGATTATCTGTATGAAATATAGCCTTTGATTAATTCGTTGCACTTATTCTGTGTGCCTAAAAAGCACAGGTTTTAAGAGATTTATCAAAAGTTATACACTTTTTATCTTAAGATCAGTTACAACTGTATATTTAATACTAGTTCATGGGTTCACTTATCAGCCTGTCTACTCACTGATATGTAAACCGTACTGAAACAGAGATAGTAAAGCTTTATTTGATGAAGTGCCAATTATTAGGCCCCAAATCCCACTCCAAATAAATATTTGGTAAACATCAAATGTGCTATGATTATGTTATGTGAAATTTTTACTTTCATTGTGGATCGATACTGGAAACTTGTGTAATGTATGGACAAAACGTGTCGTGGCGTCATTGTCATATGAGTTTGTCCTTCCCTCTTTTTCATTTCTCCTTTTTGTATTTTTGTCTTTCGATTTTGAACTTTAAATATCATGTCATGTTCAAGGCAGTTTGGGGACTAAACAACATTTGGATTTTAAGCTTTGACTTATTTTGTCTGATATTCCTTGTCCATGAGTTTTCTTTATGTATATGTAAGTGTCCATATGCTTTTGAGATTTTGATTGAGGAAAAGGACTAGATTACATTAGATTACATTACATCTCACTTCTGAAGTCAACTGAAGAATCAAGAAGGATGTATTCCATCTTCACCAATCGACCACAGATCTTCATCAGAGGTGTGTAAAACATTTGTTGCAATGTATTCCATTTGTTCAGTCATATTAAGTGATATTCAGTTTCTGACAGGCATGAAAAACTAACAAGGGAGGGATTCTGTGAGCAATGATGTTGATAATAAGTGATTCTGAATTGTAGAACATTTAGTCAATACTGTAACAATATTGTACAATAATTCAATAAAGTATGGTAAAAATGTATTTTTGAGTAATAAGAAAAACAGGCAGTTTCTTTGGCTCAAATGCATTTTGGGAATATCAAAAAGTAAGTAGATCAATAAGTACAGTAAATCTGTACATAATACAAACAACAATAGGCTGTTAATGGCAAAACAGCCAAAACAGATTACTACTTCTGTCTTTAGCCACCTTTACCCACCATCCGTACACATCAGCATACCGATGTCATATCTGAAAGTAAAAATAGCACGGCTGCATCACAAAATGCTTTTTTAAATCAGGTTTGCATTCGTTAACACTGGGGTTGGGTTTGGTGTAGGGGATATTTCCAATAAGACAGAACATCAACCTTTAGCGAAACGCCCCAGAAATACGTCCCTGTACCAACGTAATAAAAACGTGCCAAGGTTATGTATTGAACGTGAACGTTTTAGTGCCACTCTCTGGACATTTCACTTCCCTGGTGAAAAAAAACAGCATATGCTGGTAGGTATGTTTTGATGCTGGATTAAGCTGGTCCTTTGCTGGTTTATGCTGGTCCTTGACCAGCAACATGACCAGCTTAAACCAGCATCAAAACATACCTACCAGCATATGCTGTTTTTTTCACCAGGGTTGAAACTGCCGACAAACGTGAAGTAAGGTACATAATTACGGTGTTGCAGAAATGTGTGTAGAAGCACGTATTTCTAATGAGCCTGTGTTGCCAAAAACAGTCCAGGCAGAGTAAGACAAGAGGAGCGTTTGGCATTTAAAAGCATATAAATTGTATTATTTTTATTAAAATAACCGATCGTTACGCTAGATAAGACCCTTCTTTCTTGGCTGGGATCGTTTACAACTGCATTTGGGATCGTTTGAAGCCGCATTTGAGCTGCAAGTTCAAAATCATATGGAGAAAAGTCCTGAAATGTTTTACTTAAAAAAACATAATTTCTTTATGACTGAAGAAAGAAAGACATGAACATCGTGGATGACAAGAGGGTGAGTACATTATTTGTAAACTGTTGTTCTGGAAGAGGACTTCTCCTTTAATTTGTGCTTTGATTTATCATCTTAATGAAGGTTGAATTTGTTGTCATACAATTTGTTGTACAATACAGTTTTCGGATCGCGTGTTATAAACAGGCTTTGCTGTGAAGCTTTGAAGATGTTTATTATTCGTAAATATATTATATTATTATTCGTAGCATTTGTCAACGTTAATTGTGTGGTCCTTTCATCTCTTGTAGAAACAAGAATTCAGAGATGTGACATATTACCTGACCTGTATATATATTGCAACCAATTATTGCTGTGATTTAGTTAAAAAAAAAAGGAACAAAGATTTTTTTTTTTACATTTATTTATTATTATTATTATTTATTTATTAGGGTTTTCTCTGAAAGGTAGATACTGGACATTTCCTCTAGCCCACCATTACATTTGCAACCCCTTCTGACCAATTTAAATTTAACTTAATTTAAATACATTTAATTGAATATTTTAAATTAACTGCTGCTAAGCATAGCTTGTACTCTACTTGGGAGGGCGTCTTGTAGGGTTTCTACAGTGCAGAAACCCTACAAGACGCCCTCCCAAGTAGAGTACAAGCTATGCTTAGCAGCAGTGAGGTATGTCTCACCAAACCCATTTAAATCCATTAAACTTGAACACCATTTGAGCTAAAGATACCAAACCAACTGTAAATTACTCTGAATATTATTCTGCAAGATGCACAAAGCTTATTTTTCTGATTATTAAACAGATTTTTTTATATATATATACACAGTACTGAACCTTGATTTTTTTAGACAGTTCTGGAACCAATTTAAATCCATTATTCTTGAACACAACTTCAGCTAAAGGAGTCAAAGCAACAGGATTTTTCCTCTAAAATAAGCATTTGAATAGTTTACAGTTGGTTTGATGCCTTTATTTCAAACAGTGGCAGAGTTTAATAAATTTAGGTGGGTACAGTATATAAAACATATCAAAAATATTGTTTCAATACCATATATAAAGACAATAAAAGCATAATCGGAAATTATTATATGCAATGATATTCTGAATATTTTAGAGTTGGTTTGATACCTTTAGCTTAAATGGTGTTGTCGTTTAATGGATTTATATTATTGCACACATTAAAAGTTGTAAAATTATTATAACACATAAAAGGCTAATTCCAAAAATTAGGCATTGTGTAATAACAGGGATGTTTTTCTGAACATTTTAGTATTGGTTGTATAGTATTATGTCATGTAGTTAAATTGTTTATTTCATTTATATGATAATATTGGTAATGTTACAGGTTATTAACTAACGTTATTTAGGCGGGAGACCAGTTCTGTAGCATGGGAATTGATGAAAATGATTATGATAATAAAAATATGATTAGTGGACAACTACTTTTATCAGTGACTAATGATAATCAACTAAGAAAAGTAAAATGCATGCCAAAATCTTCAACAATATCAAGCATAATATGTTTTTTTATAACTGATGTAGTGTTGGCATGTATGAAATACACATGTATAGACAACAGTCTATGTTGCAGTCTATACATCTTCAACAAGTAGACTAACACATTATTGAATCCAATTTATTTGATTTCTTGCAGCTCTACAGTGTGGTCCACTTGTCTTTGCACCTGGGAAGGGCAATGCTGTCACAAGGCAGTTTTTTGTAAGTATTATTTAAATTAATTTAATTTTTATTTACAGTCAAAGTCAGAAGTTTCCATACACCTTATCATATAAAATGCATGTTATTTTTATTTAGTACTGACCTTCAAATAAAATACGTTTACATATAGTCCACAAGAGAAAATAATTAAATTTATAAAAATGACCACATTCAAAAGTTTTCATATACTTGATTCTTAATACTGTGCTGTTACCTTAATGATCCTTAACAGGTTTTTTGTTTTTTTTTTGTTTAGTGATAGTTGTTCATGAGTCCCTTGTTTGTCCTGAATAGTTAAACTGCCTGCTGAAATTTTTCAGGTCCCACAAATTCCTTAGTTTTGCAGGCATTGTTGTGAATTTGAATCCTTTCCCACCATCTTTTCACACTGAGGACAACTGATGGACTCGCACAACTATTACAGAAGGTTCAAACTCTCACTGATGCTCCAGAAGGAAAAAATGATCCATTAAGAGCCAGGGGTGAAAACTTTTGACCAGAATGAAGAAGATATGTACATTTTTCTTATTTTGCCTAAATATCATATTTTATTCATTCAGAACTGCCCTTCAGAAGCTACAGAAGATACTGTACTTACATGTTTGGTAGAAGACAAAATAAGTTAATTTACCCTGATCTTCCAAATTTTTTGAAGAACAGCAGGCAGTTTAACTGTTCAGGACAAACAAGGGACTCATGAGCAACTATTACTAAACAAAAAAACACAGATCATTCAGGCAACAACACAGTATTAAGAATCAAGCGTATGTAAACTTTTGAACAGGGTCATTTTTTATAAATTCAACTATCATTTTCTCTTGTGGACTACATGTAAACATCTTTTATGTGAAATATCTTATTCAGGTCAGTACTACATAAACAATGATATGCATTTTGTATAATCCCTCTTATTTTGGTAAAATAATGAACATTTTGCAGATTCTGCAGGGTGTATGTAAACTTTTTAAATCAACTATTTATTCATTCATTTATTTTTCATCTATGCTACGGAATTTTTATTCACAATTTTCCCCATGATGTCTGTTCATTTTTCTTGGTGCTGTGGATAACAGGTTTTGTCTTTGTGTGTGTTTCAGTTTCACCACTGATGGGAATAAAGATACTGCCAGACTCATGTCAACCTGCATGTCAACAGCTTCATTCGGTCCAAAATGATGTTTAAATGGAGGCCTGTCACGAATCCTGTCTGCTCGCCACCAGAGGTCGCTGTACATTTCTCGAATGGTTCACTACACCCCGGACTATGTCTCCCATCGCGCTGATTGCACGAACGCCTGTAGCCAATTAGACGCGCTATATAAGCCCGGGATTTCCCCCTGTTACTCACCGAGTATTGTGGTGTTTACATTGTTTTTTCGCGTTTCTCCCGAGTTCCCTGTGTTTAGCTTTCTCGCCTGGCCATCTCATTTCATCTGTCTCGCCGCCTGACTTTTGGACTACTCGCTTGTTTCACGGATCTCCCCTTCGCTTTGCCCCCTGGATTACGTTTGCCGATCTTCGACCCACGCTTGCTTCACGGACTATTCTTGTGCCTCACCTTGTGATTAACCAATCAGATTTGAAAAATCAGTTTATAGCTTGTGTGAAGTTTAGGTTTACAATCAGTGTTTGGTGCTTATACATTAGTGTCATTCATCTATTATTTCCTCTGATTTTAAGGATTACTCATGGGTAAGGTTAGGTTTAGGTGTAGGGATGTGGTCAAGATTAAATTTTTGGATTAAAATAACAAAATATGCTGACCCAGGAACACATCTAACTCAGCAAAATCAGGACGTGCTCTGCCACTCAAGTTCAAGGAGCTTTGGATGAGAAGGTGGAAATTTTGTTTTAGATAGATCTATGGACATTCTTTGCCGCTATTTACATTATATCGTTCTTTCTTTCCCACGAAAAAACTGCTCGGCAAAAATTGTTGTTTGTTTAAATGATGGGACATTTCTCCGTTAACTAGTTGGTTTTCTCACTCGCCTGCAGCGGAGAGACCCACGCTTTAACGCCGGACCAGCGGGTAAGCCCGAAGGTTTTTTTTTTTTGCCTATTCCTTATTTTTTTTTTTTTTTCACTCTAAGTTGTTTGTGAGGAGTGTAAACTGGTTTTACTCATACTGCAGCCGAGGAGAGACAATGGTGGAGCTAATATGGCAAGTGCAATAATTCACCACGTTTATTTGAGACATGGCTATTGTTTGAAAGAGTATGTTTAAGTTAATTAACGGTATAAATACAAAAACGGATGAATATACTTCTGTTCTGTCTAGGCTGAGAGCCCTCTTAATGACTGTTTTGTTTTGGAGGGAAGAAGAAATGGAAGAGATGCTTTGGAAGTGTAAGTATGATCCACATAATTGTGATAAAAGAGCACAGCTGTGTTAAACATTATACCCCCATTTTCACAGACAAGGCTTAAGGCTAGTCTGAGACTAAAATGCATGTTCAAGCAGTCTTAACTGAAAATATCTTTTACTGACACATCTTAAAATATGTCAGTGCCACTGTCTTGTCTCAAGATGCACACCAGTAAAGTTTTTAAGGTATTTTTATAAAAAGTTATTTAAATGTCCTAATTTAACGAAGGCCTAGTCCTGACTTAAGCTAAGCCCTGTCTGTGAAACCCTGCCTCTATGTTCAAACATAGAACTTATACAAGAACGGAGCAATTTCCTTGTTTACATCAGACATGTACATATATTTAAATCACTTTTTGCACAAAAACTGTACACTTATGCCACCTTCATACCCAAACTCCAGATCAGCTGTATGTTGTGGATTAACTGAGACCTGGGGGCTGTTTCATAAAACAGGTTTACCAAATAAGCCAGACTTATTTCAGTTAGTCTGACCTAATGTCACTTGATTTGGTTTCAG
>CM070028.1:87745-106603 GCA_036247105.1 Cirrhinus mrigala
GGCATGGGGAGAGGTACAGGACATTGCATTTAAGAAATTGAAGGAGAGTCTCCTACAAGCACCCATATTGGCATATGCTGATTTTGAGTTGCCATTTTTGTTGTATACTGATACCAGCCAGACAGGCTTGGGAGCAGTATTGGCACAGGTTCAAGAGGGGAAGGAGAGAGTAATTTCTTATGCAAGTAGAAGTCTTCGACCAACGGAAAGGAATGATAAAGATTACAGCTCATTCAAACAGGAACCTTTGGCTTTAAAATGGGCTATAGTGGAAGAACCGTGTTTCCCTTTACTGTTTTCACAGATAACAACCCCTTGGCTCATTTGAATACAGCAAATCTGGGCACAGTGGAGCAACGATGGGTGGCTCAGCTTGCAGGATTCCAGTTTGAGGTGTGCTATAGATGAGGACGGACAAATGGAAATGCCGATGCCCTCTCCAGGTGGCCTGTGAGTGAGAGTTCTGATGGGGCAGTCCCATGTGGTGAGGTCGGGTATGTCGCATCTGAAGTCGTCCGTGCCTGTGTTCATGCCTTTGTTCCAGTTACTGAGAATGTGGAGGAGGGTCACAAGTTCGAGACAGTGGTACATACAAATCAAGGAGACCGAGTTGACCTCAGTTTGTTGGCTGAGTGGTAGAGGGCACAGCGGACTGATCCAGCGGTATCACGACTGTGGATCTATATGGACCGAGGAGAGGGCCCACTCCAAGGAAGCGAGCAGCGGAAGATCGATCTACTCAAGTGCTGCTGCGACAGTGTGCCCGTCTCTGTGTTGATCAGGCTGCTCTTTACTTCCTATTTTGGAGTGTTACAAAATGACGTTGCATTGCAGCCGCCGTCCTCTCTGACTGAATACAGTATGTTTGTGAGGTGCAGAGCAGAATTTAAATTGTTAATCGCTGAAAATATTCTACAGATTATTTCCCTATTAATTCTGTGAAGGTGCGCACGCATCATTCAAACGCACCTCACCAGAAACACTGCATGTCGTAATCTGTGACAAATGCAGGCGAAAGACAATAAGCGTTCGATTTTCCTGCCGTAAAAACTGAGGCTTGAATTTGGGTCCGTTCCTTGCAGTCATATGGATTTTAAAGATTTACATCTTACATGTACAGTGCACAAATAAAATCGCTTAATTTTGTAATTATGTTGCGTTTTGGTGTGTTGTATGGTTCTATTGTTAGTCACCCGCATGTCGGAGAAAACGGCTTTTGTGTCCCACCACGGCAAACAAAGAAAATATTACATGAATGGTTAAACAATTGCTGAAATGTTATTTATTTTAAGGGTTTAAAAAGTAGTCCTGTTTAACATCATGCATCTTGGAAACGAGCTGGCAGCAGAATCACACAGAACAGAACAAAATGTTATAATTTCATATTGAGTAACAATTAAACAATTTAATAATGCAACTGAAAACATAAGGCCATTGATATGACAACTAAAAACAATGAAATAAAATACCGCAATTTTAATATTCGTAAGTAATATTAAAATATTCGTATCAGTATTGAAAATTTAGATGTTGAAAATACATAAGTATTTTGTACGTTTAGATGTTGTAAATACGTCAGTATTGTACATTTTCGTGTCTGGAAAAACGTAAGTAAATGTAATGTTTTATAGAACCACTTTTTACGTAAAATACATACGAATTATAATGAGATCACGTTGGTACAGATGCTCTCAGTTTCTAATTGTAGCATAAGTTTTCCAACTGAACTAAATTATTTCCGGTTGGTCATTGAGCACATTCAAAACAATGGCGGGAGGCGCTTGATGCACAGTGGGATTGCGATAATTTATTTAATCCTTCCGTTTAAAAATGTCAACATTAAAATTAGATCCTTCTCGTTCGGTGGTTGAGTGCTCCCTCTGGTCCGGAACTAACATTCGTAAACGTGTTTAACGGTAGATTTCCGAGAAACGCACCTGGGTTGTGGCAGTGAAGGGAGAAGGCTGGATAACAGCTAGCAACTCTAGAATATACAGCACACATTGCAATTCAGGAAAGTAAATGTTGTTTTTATTTCATTAGATTTTTTTTGTATTTCTTTACGTTAACTCTTCAAGTATGATGCAGCATAATTTAAGACAGCATTTTTTATTTAAGTTTTTATTTCTGTTTTATTTCTAAGTGTTATGTGGGCTACGAGTATGAGATCGCAGTCATCTAGCTATTTTGTCAGTTGACAAATGCAGTGGCTAACAAGTTATAGAACTGTAAACATTTTTCATCTTAAGCTTGGGTAATGTTAATTCCAATATATACTGATGTATTAAACAGTAATATTATAATTTTTAGATATTGTGCATTAAATTAAAGAATTGTTTTTCTACTTTTGTCATTAGGAAAGCCATCATTTGTAATGTAAGACACCTAAGACAGTGCAACAGGGAGATAGGAAAAACAGCTGATTGTCTTGCAGTGCCAAACCACATAAGACCATATGAACTTGAGAACTTAAGGGTTAAAATGCAATGCAGTACTTCAAGCTGGTTGTTGTTGTTTCAGTTTTTGAAGCGTTTTATGTTCATATAAATAGTTACACATATTAATACATTTGCTGGAAATAAAAACAGTTGAAAGTGCGAGGATGTTTTTTGTTTATATACAGTACTGGTCAAAAGTTTGGACACAATGTTTTTGTTATTGTAAATGTTCTTATGTTCATCAAGTCTGCATTTATTTGAGCAAAAATGAAGACAAAAACTGTAATATTGTGAAATATTATTATAATTTAAAGTAATGGATTTTTATATATAATATACTTCATATTTATTTTTTGATGCAAAGCTGAATTTTCATCAGCCTTTACTCCAGTCTTCAGTATCGCATGATTTTTTTTTTTTTCTGTATTTTTAATCAATTAAATTATTGACTTCATTTCATACAAAAGGTAATTTTAGAATTAAGTTGCAGACGTTGAGATGTTGATGTCACCATGATGGAGATCAGTGTTTAGTTGGGCTCTTGACCCTTGATTACTTAAGCATAATTTTTCTCTGGCTGTTTTAACTTTGTGTTTATAAAGCACATTTGTTAAAGTGACAAATGTAAGAGAAAAATGGTCAGATGATGTTGGTTATTTATTGCTGGTGGTGTAAACATCAGCAAGAAACTATTAAGAATAACTCATTAAGGGGCCAGCCTTTATATATATATTATATATATATATATATATATATATATATATACCCTTCATCTCATTTCTGGAGCTGGGCCTGAGCAGTGGAGTAACCAGCATATGATCAGTGCAGCAGTGTTCTGTGTAAATAAGGTCAAGTTGTTTGCCTGATTTGTGAGTAGCCGTAATTAACACCCGCTTGAGATCAAAAGAGGTTTGCAGCCTAAGAATTTGATGATAGCAATGCTTTGGCAATGGAAAGCCTTTTTACCATGCCAATAAAGCCAATGTAATATTCAATCTAATAATTAAAAAAAGTGTCAATGAACTCAAAAAGTTCAATTAAATTAAAACAAGCAACATTCAACCAAACAGACATGCTGATAATACAGTATGCTAAAAAAAAAAAAAAAAACTTTAAACAAGGCTGTGTGTTTGGGACTGTCTAGTCTGTGAGTGTGGTTTCTCTGTTGGTCAGAATAAGGATGTTGAAAAACGCACTGTACTTGCCCACATGTTTGTTCATCTCCTGACAGCAACCTCCCACCAGAGTTTCTCCTCCCACCAGACCATCAGAGTATATTAACCTTGAGTCTAACAGTCCCTTCACAACCTGTCAGGATAGGAATCTTTCTTGATTAAGCCTAGATCTGAAAAAAGGTCATTTCTTGTTATAGAAAAATGTCAGCTGTTTAAGTAATTTTTTTGAAAAAACATTTGAAAGTTGAAGAAGCTGAAGTTATGAAATATTCTGGGTGGTTCCCTGGAATGAGGAAGTTTTGTGCTTTTTTGTTTTATTTTGACCATAAATGGAAAACATCACATTCAAGACATGACATTGTATTAAAGACTCCATGACAGCAGGAATATACACATTATTGAGAGAAGTATTTTACTTGACGATCAAGAGACTAAAGGAAGCTTCAATCTAACACACATGTAAGTCTGAGTACATTTATTCATTTAATTTACTATAGTTTATTTCACTTTTTGGATCAGGCTATACAAATAACAAGCTTTTGTATGTATGTATGTATTTAATAAAATAAAGTGTAGACATCACAGATAGATCATTGGACAAAGAAAAGTCTTGCGCCTATTTTTATTATATTCCAAAACATATTTATTTATGTATTTTTTTGTATGTTTGTTTGTTGTGAAACCAGCAAAATATTATATTGTCTAATGGATGGAAAATCCAGAGAGATTTGTAGTGTCTGCCTGAGGGGAGAAGTGCAAACAGGTTGTGTCTGGGGTGAGATGGGTCTTTTTACAGTTCTTACTATACAGGCTGTGTGTGTGATCTGATCGGCCAACAGTTCTAGCGCCGCGTTCACACGCGTGTCAGGAGGAATGTACACACTCAACAGAATAAACGAGGAAAACTCGCGGTATACCCGCAGTGAATAAAAAGGCTTACAGTTAATAAAGACAGCTTGCAAGTTTGGGCAGCACATCTTCTTTAAAACTGTCACATCTGTACACCAGCCTTCATTGATTTACAAACATAACCCACCGCCTCTCATTTTCCCTGACGACTGGTGGCGCAGTGTTCAGATTTACTCTGAACAGCTGGAAGCCCGTTAGATGAAGTACTGTCCGGAATGGCTCCGTTCAACCAGGTTTCCGTAAAGCAAAGTGCAGCAGAGTTTAAAAAGTCCTTGTTTGGGTGGGTGAGGAGTTGTAGTTCGTATGATTTATTTGCAAGAGAACGGAGATTCGCCAGATGAATACTGGGCAACGGAGTCCTAAAACCGTGTTGTCGGAATTTCATTTCCCTCGCTTGCGTCGCTTTTCTAGTGAAGCTGATCAGAAAAACATTGCTTAAGGCAGGACAAACAAACAAAAACAGTAAAAGTACAGAGGAGCGACAAACCGAGGCAGCCATGTGCAGCGCCATCTTGATCAGAGAAGATCACGTGGTCTCTCTGGGGTCTTGAATGGGGTCTTATGTCATCACTTATGTCTGACATAATAGAACGCACGGCGTATTGAAGCGTACTACGATACTTTCTTTTTCAAAAATAGCATTTCACCCTAATTTCGGAAGTATTTATATGCTCAAACAAAATATATTGATAATATTTGCCAAGATGTCTATCAGGTACGTTGATGAATATAGAGTGTAACACTATTTGGATGAACTTCCTGATGAAGGCCTGATATGCATTGCTGCTTGTATTAGTCGAATCGTGTTATCGAATGGTTTACTTAAACTAGAAGATGGAGATCTTTAAGCATCATTAAAACATTTAACATGAATTGGTTAATGAGTGATTATCAGATTTATCTTTATGGTTTATCTGCTGTTACTGTTGTTTTTATGACATTAGTAATTAGCTTTAGCCATGTGCATTACCATTGTTTGTTTCACGGTGTATGTGCAGTTAGTTTAGTTGATAGTAGTTGGATTTTCGTAGTCTAATGGTGCATTTAATGTTACTCCAGTGGGGTAAGATGGGTGAAGATGCTCCCCTACAAGAACATTTACTAACAAATTGCAACATCTGTAGATGAGTTTAACATGTAGCATGTATGATGATGATGATCCACACAATATAATATTAAGGGCACTAAATGGATACATATATTAATATAAATGCATTTTGACAATTTATTTAAATAGGATTGTTAACTCGTCTATGATTTCAGATTGAATGATTCAGTTTCTGTCTCTCTGTCTTTCCACGTGTGTGTGTTAGAATAGTTGCTACACACAAACTGTCATATCCAACATAACTGACAGATCACTATTATGACAAAACATTAGATCATTTAACCGCAAGGGCATCTTATCTCATCTTTGTGGGACTCAAACTTTGACTTTGTAATGGACCTTTTTCACATTTCCGGGTTTCTCAGCAGAGGATGTCCATATATATATATATATACACTACCGTTCAAAAGTTTGGGGTCAGTAAGACTTGTAATAGTCTTTAAAGTAATCTCTTATGCTCATCAAGGCTGCATTTATTTGATTAAAAATATAGAAAAAAAAAACAGTAATATTGCAAAATGTTTTTACAATATAAAATAATGTTTTTTATTTTAATATACTTTAAAATAGAATTTATTCCTGTGATGAAAAGCTGAATTTTTATCAGCTGTAACTCCAGTCTTAAGTGTCACATGATCCCTCAGAAATCATTCTAATATGCGGATTTATTATTAGAATGATCATTGTTGGATAATATCAACAGTTGTGCTGCCAAATATTTTTTGGAACCTGTAATTTTTTTTTTCAGGATTCTTTCATGAATAACAAGTTTAAAAAGTACACTGTTTATTCAAAATATAAATATTTGATAACAATGTAAATTATTTATTATTAACTTTTAATAAACTTTTAATTATTAACTTAATACATCCTTGGTGAATAAAAGTATTAATTTCTTTAAAAAAAAAAAGAAAAAGAAAAAGAAAAGAAACAATAAAAATGTACTGACCCCAAACTTTTGAACGATAGTGTATATATATATATATATATATATATATATATAGTTGCATTCCCATTTGCTAAAATAGCAAAAGAAAAACACCATTATAGTGTTTTCAGGACTTTCAAAAAAAGAGAAGAGTCAGCCAGAAGAGAGAACAATATCAAATTTACCATCCCTCCTACAGACGCTTAAAAACCGTTTTTTTTTTTTTTTTTGGAAAAAATTTGATGCAAAGGTGATATAATTCAAATGATAGTGTTATAAATGCACATGCACTTTTTAAAAAAATCTAAATATAAAAAAACTTTCAAGGTGCTTACAATGCTGAAGTCTTACAGATAGTTTTTCCTTCTGTTTTTGCAGTGGCTGTGTCATCGTTTTGTTTGCAGTGCTAATAAACAAAGGTGAGCATGTAAAAAACACATTTGAGAGATAAATTCATGCTGTATGGATAAATGCCAGGTTCAGTGTATACATTTAAAGTTTCTGTCATTTTAGTGTGTCTGCAGGTCACAGTAAAGGGTTTTATCGGTGATTCTGTTGTCCTGCCGTGTTCTTCAGCTCAACATGATCTTAAACTTCAAGACATTAACGTGCACTGGAGAGGCAAAAGTGACAAAATTGTGTTTAGTATAATTAAGGGTGAATATTCAGTAGTAGGACAAGACCCACAGTACAAGAACAGACCTGAACCTTTCCCTGATGAGTATCTGAGAGGAAACTTCTCCATCAAACTCAACAATCTCACTCACGCTGATGCAGGAAAATACAGCTGCTACATCTCATACTCATTTGAACTTAAGACTGTACAGCTGATCATCAATGGTGTGTAAAATTGGTTGATTAATGTATAGTGATTTTTATTAACAAAGTTTTTGTACGATCTGAATACAATAAGTGTTTGACCCACTCTAATGTTTCAGTCTGAATGTTGCTGTATATAAATTATAGATCAATATTTTGTGTTTCTCACAGTGCATAATGTTGTTTGTTGTTTACTGTTTTGTTGCAGAAAAAGCAAACAAATTATATGCCGGACCAGTTCCTGTGGGGACGTCATTGTGCTGGTTCTACATTGTATTATCTGTATTATTTACAATGTTTATAGCCTGATTCATCAAATATCTCTGGATTTCAAGCTGCCTTTTGCTCTTCTGTCATGAATAAAGAACAAAAAACATGAAATGTATTTGTCTTTATTTGTGTTATTAAATGGTCATGTCAAAACTACTCATGATTTATCAAATCATTACACATCAATTTATTTTTTTCTTTGTATATACAGATAAATCATGGTGCTCAGGGTCATCAGCTCTGCAGACTCATGTTGTAAGAACACAATTTACAATTTACCATGTCCATGTACCATTTACCCTAACTGTCTTGAACCAGAATACACAGAGTTCAAGGCCTGCAAGGTAAGACGAGCATTTGAGAATAAAAAGTATATAAATTGTATTTTTAAAGTGAAAATAACCGATCGCTTCGCTAAATAAGACCCTTCTTCCTCGGGTGGAATCATCTTTTTGATTACAATGAGACATTCATTTCATTAAATTATACTGTTTTCTTTGTGAAAATTCTACCACCTACTCTGCAAAAACATATGTTGTGTCCAACCTTTCATTTCTCACATGTATTTAATTGAAAACAACAATAAAAGATTGTAAAGGTTGAAGTTGACTCCAACTCTATAATACAATTTATGTTGTTGTCTTTTTTGAGGTATATACAGTAAGTGCCTATTCACAAGCTGTTTTATTTATGGTATAATACAGTAAATGATTAGAAATAATGTTTAATGTTTTCCAGTCATTATTTGCAGCACACCAGCCACCCCAGAAACGCAATAATTTTGTGCTTTGTTGCTTTTCATATAACACAGCTGCAGCTTTCATATTCTGTCAGTTTTACCATGAAATATAAACTATAAATGTGTATTTCCTCTTTATTCCAAGTTTATTGCATGCGCAATAGGGTAGAATATACTCTCAAAATATTATAACTTTAATCTTGTAGTTGCTACAAATTAATTCTCATTATTTTGACTTTATTCTCAAAATATTTTGACTTTATTCTTTCAACACTATGACTTTATTCTTGTAATTTTGACTTTATTCTCAAAACATTTCAATTTATTCTCATAATTTTGACTTGTCAAAATATTTCTACTTCATTCTTGTAATTTCGACTTTATCAAAATTTGACAATTTTAACATCATAATCTTTTTTTTTTTTTTTTGTGGTACTAAAACGGCATCGTAGTTTCTAGATCAACACGTTTTTTTTTTTGTTTGTTTTTTTTTGTTTGTTTGTTTTTTATATATATATAACAGTCTTAATCATAACCCTACACCTAACCTAAACCATAACCCAGCCCTGATATCAGAGGACAGTTATTTTTTGATAAAAAATTTTTGATATTCCCTAACATTAACCCCAGCCTAACACTAACATTAGTCACAAACCCAACCCTGGAATCTGATTGGTTAATGGGGTTTTTGTTCCAGGATGTTGATTCAGGAAACATATCCTACTTATTATTTGTGTCTAAACACACCTAAAACAAGGTATGAAGCAAAAGTGTTTAAGATATTAAGTATAGTTTTCAAAGAACATACTACTTGAATTAAGTCTTCAGCAAATCAAATTATTCTTAAGCATAAATAACAAAATAATGTGATAAAAAATTAACGAGTTTTGTCATTTACTGTGGTACAAATTACAAACCTACTACTGCGTGGAGTGTGTTTGTCTCTCTGTTGTGTCGCGCCCTCTACTGGATAAAGGCCTGAACCAAATCTTTGAGATTTACAGTGATTCTAAAAAGTATTTGGACACTTAAGCCACATTAAGACACTTTTTTGACATTCATCTTAAAGAAAGAGGTTCTATAATTTCACTTAAGTGAAAATTTGTCCATTTGTTTCCCAGTAACAGCATCATTTAGTCTAACCTATACAAACACATAAAGAAAAAATGCCAAGTGGTGAAATCAGACTTTGTCTCCTAGATGGTCATCCTCTTCTTTCTCCTTATCCTGATCATACGATTCATTGGTCTTTTGGATATTATTAGACTAATCTGACGAATTACACACTTAACTGTGAAACGTTATTAACTTAATTGCAAGTAAATATATAAATAAATATATGCAAATAAATATAACGTTTAAAGTTAAAAAAAAACAAAAAAAAAAAAACTGCAATGCTTCATTAATGGTTAAAATCAGGTCAAAATTCAGGTCCCAGCTGGGTTCGTCACTTTTTGAGGTCCCCCTGAAACATTTTCGTTGTGGTCCGTGCTATTTGCAGCACGTTTGTGTGTTTGGTTGTGTTGTGAGAATTTGCAGCGCGTTTCCGTATTTGTGTTTGCATTGCGAGGATTTGCAGTGCCTGTGTTGTCAAACTGATGAAGATATTTTCTTAATTTGTTGTCGTTTTTTTCTGTTTGCATGTGTTTTCTTAAGTTGAAGTGCGTTGAGCTCTCTCGGCCACCGTAAATAACAGACTTTTTTGCCTATACATTTCATCATTGAGGATTTCTTAAGAAAAGTTAAAAAATCTCGTCTCGTCTCGTTCTCGTGTCCCCAGTCTCGTGTCTTGTCTCGTCTCGTGGGATAAGGGTCTCGTCACAATACCCCTAGTATTCAGTGCTCTGTGGGTGCTGAATTGGGCTCTTTCACTTCACATTGAAAGCGAATTCGGCCCTTGAGAGAGGTTTTATAACCATTGATTTAGTTTCTTTCTTTTTTTTTTTTTTTTTTTTTTCATAATAGAATAAAAGCTGTCCATACATTTACTCCTCATTTTTTAAAAAAAATAACAATGTTCAGAATATCACTTATCCTTCACTATCCTTTACTTGGAATTTTTGTAAGGTGTAGTGAAGTGCTTTAGGAATATCTAAACGCAAAACAAAGGTCTCATCTGAAATGATATCTGACAAAATAATCTATCAGTAATAATATTAGAAATAAATCATGAATAAATAAATAAATAAAAAAATAGCTTAAACCAGACTGGTGGTTATGTTACGTTCTCAAGCTTTATTTTTTTCTGACAACATGAAATGAAGAAAGAACACTTGTGGTTAAAGTCGTATAATGCAACAGAACAGCAAAAAAAAAAAAAAAAGAAGTGTTCAATGACATTGTCTACAAAACACCTGCAAGTTTTCATTCATTATAATCTTTAACATTATTAAAGATTATCTGTATGAAATATAGCCTTTGATTAATTCGTTGCACTTATTTTGTGTGCCTAAAAAAACAGGTTTTAAGAGATTTATCAAAAGTTATACACTTTTTAACTTAAGATCAGTTACAGCTGTATATTTAATACTAGTTCATGGGTTCACTTATCAGCCTGTCTACTCACTGATATGTAAACCGTACTGAAACAGAGATAGTAAAGCTTTATTTGATGAAGTGCCAATTATTAGGCCCCAAATCCCACTCCAAATAAATATTTGGTAAACATCAAATGTGCTATGATTATGTTATGTGAAATTTTTACTTTCATTGTGGATCGATACTGGAAACTTGTGTAATGTATGGACAAAACGTGTCGTGGCGTCATTGTCATATGAGTTTGTCCTTCCCTCTTTTTCATTTCTCCTTTTTGTATTTTTGTCTTTCGATTTTGAACTTTAAATATCATGTCATGTTCAAGGCAGTTTGGGGACTAAACAACATTTGGATTTTAAGCTTTGACTTATTTTGTCTGATATTCCTTGTCCATGAGTTTTCTTTGTATATGTTCTTTAAGTGTCCGTATGCTTTTGAGATTTTGATTGAGGAAAAGGACTAGATTACATTAGATTACATGACATCTCACTTTTGAAGTCAACTGAAGAATCAAGAAGGATGTATTCCATCTTCACCAATCGACCACAGATCTTCATCAGAGGTGTGTAAAACATTTGTTGCAATGTATTCCATTTGTTCAGTCATATTAAGTGATATTCAGTTTCTGACAGGCATGAAAAACTAACAAGGGAGGGATTCTGTGAGCAATGATGTTG
The DNA here is from genome assembly GCA_036247105.1 of Cirrhinus mrigala. Taxonomy (NCBI): domain Eukaryota; kingdom Metazoa; phylum Chordata; class Actinopteri; order Cypriniformes; family Cyprinidae; genus Cirrhinus; species Cirrhinus mrigala. The sequence goes on from CM070028.1 coordinate 99,344, forward strand.
ATAATAAGTGATTCTGAATTGTAGAACATTTAGTCAATATTGTAACAATATTGTACAATAATTCAATAAAATATGGTAAAAATGTATTTTTGAGTAATAAGAAAAACAGGCAGTTTCTTTGGCTCAAATGCATTTTGGGAATATCAAAAAGTAGGTAGATCAATAAGTACAGTAAATCTGTACATAATACAAAAAACAATAGGCTGTTAATGGCAAAACAGACAAAACAGATTACTACTTCTGTCTTTAGCCACCTTTACCCACCATCCGTACACATCAGCATACCGATGTCATATCTGTGGACCATTCTAGGAACTTTTCCGTTAGTTACATTTCATTTTTGAAATTCTTCAGGTGCCATGTTTACAATCGAGTGCTAAAACTAAATACCATGGGACAAAGGTAGGTAACTGTAAACTGAGACAAAATTTGAGACCGTCAATGCCATGATGGTGGCGAACTCCATTCCTGGAGAGCCGCAGCCCTGGAGAGTTCAGCTCCAACCTTAATTAAAACTCACCTGCCTGTAGCTTTCTAGTAACCCTTCAGACCTTGATTAGCTCGTTCAGGTGCGTTTGATTAGGTTTGAAGCAAAACTCTCTAACTCTAAAAAAACTAATAAAGCTAATAGCTATTAGCATGAAAGCTAATAGCTAAAATGTTAGTGAAACTACAATTTATTTCCCATTAGGTGGCATGAATTATATTCATTACAGATTAGTATATTAATATCTATTGTCATAAAGTGGTACACCATTTTCGAAAACCAATTGGTTAGAAGGCTTGAATGTAGTTTGGTTGTTCGGTCAAGCTTTACAGCTGGTTACGTTGGTCAAAGACAAAACGAATGTGTGGGTCAGATTAATTGTTACTTTTTACTGTTATTCCTAGTGTATGCTGTTATTGAGTAATAATGTTAAGTAATAATAATAATGTATGAATTATTTTTAATAATTTCTGTACATAGGTTAAAAAGAAAAACTCATTTTGGGTTCATTGCTGGTCCACATGATAATTCTAGACGAGACATACTAACAACAGTTGCTGTAATTGAAAATAAGCTGCTGTTAATCACATTTCAATTAAAATACAAAGAGTTGTACAGTATTTAGAATGACAGGAAGAACATGATTCAGTGATCCAGTTCCTTTGCTATAAGTGTGAACATTGGTGAGGTATGGAGGCTAAAAGTAGGTTAGCAAACTTCTGATATCTTTTTATCTTTTCTTTCTACAGGTGGTATGTCATCATCTCTGTGCTTCTGGTGTATATCACAGGTGAGAATTAAACCATTTGTCACATGCAGTATGATGAACGTTGTGTTTGCTGTTTTTTAGGTTCTGTCTCTGCTCCTGTGAGTGTCACAGTTAAAGGTTTTGTTGGGGACTCGGCTGTCTTGTCTTGTTCGATCCCTGAAAGTAAGATTCAAGACAACATAGAAAAATTCACTGTGCACTTCAGAGATGATGAAAATAAGATTGTGTGTGACATCATTGGGGGCAACAGAACATGTAAAGATCAAGCTGCAGAGTACAAGGACAGACTTGAAACGTTCCCTGCGGATCAAAGAAGAGCGCTGGTTCAAACCTGTGAAACAGCTTAAATCTAATTGAGAAATTAAAAATAGCACGGCTGCATCACAAAATGCTTTTTAAAATCAGTTTTGCATTCGTTAACACTGGGGTTGGGTTTGGTGTAGGGGATATTTCCAATAAGACAGAACATCAACCTTTAGCGAAACGCCCCAGAAATACGTGCCTGTACCAACGTAATAAAAACGTGCCAAGGTTATGTATTGAACGTGAACGTTTTAGTGCCACTCTCTGGACATTTCACTTCCCTGGTGAAAAAAACAGCATATGCTGGTAGGTATGTTTTGATGCTGGATTAAGCTGGTCATTTGCTGGTTTATGCTGGTCCTTGACCAGCAACATGACCAGCTTAAACCAGCATCAAAACATACCTACCAGCATATGCTGTTTTTTTTCACCAGGGTTGAAACTGCCGACAAACGTGAAGTAAGGTACATAATTACGGTGTTGCAGAAATGTGTGTAGAAGCACGTATTTCTAATGAGCCTGTGTTGCCAAAAACAGTCCAGGCAGAGTAAGACAAGACGAGCGTTTGGCATTTAAAAGCATATAAATTGTATTATTTTTATTAAAATAACCGATCGTTACGCTAGATAAGACCCTTCTTTCTTGGCTGGGATCGTTTACAACCGCATTTGGGATCGTTTGAAGCCGCATTTAAACTGCAAGTTCAAAATCATATCAGTCCATTATATGGAAAAAGTCCTGAAATGTTTTACTTAAAAAAACATAATTTCTTTACGACTGAAGAAAGAAAGACATGAACATCGTGGATGACAAGAGGGTGAGTACATTATTTGTAAATTGTTGTTCTGGAAGTGGACTTCTCCTTTAATTTGTGCTTTGATTTATCATCTTAATGAAGGTTGAATTTGTTGTCATACAATTTGTTGTACAATACAGTTTTCGGATCGCGTGTTATAAACAGGCTTTGCTGTGAAGCTTTGAAGATGTTTATTATTCGCAAATATATTATATTATTATTCGTAACATTTGTCAACGTTAATTGTGTGATCCTTTCATCTCTTGTAGAAACAAGAATTCAGAGATGTGACATATTACCTGACCTGTATATATATTGCAACCAATTATTGCTGTGATTTAGTTAAAAAAAAAAAAAGGAACAAAGATTTTTTTTTTTTTTTACATTTATTTATTATTATTATTTATTTATTAGGGTTTTCTCTGAAAGGTAGATACTGGACATTTCCTCTAGCCCACCATTACATTTGCAACCCCTTCTGACCAATTTAAATTTAACTTAATTTAAATACATTTAATTGAATATTTTAAATTAACTGCTGCTAAGCATAGCTTGTACTCTACTTGGGGGATGTCTTGTAAGGTTTCTGCACTGTAATATATATATATATATATATATATAATATTACAGTGCAGAAACCCTACAAGACGCCCTTCCAAGTAGAGAACAAGCTATGCTTAGCAGCAGTGAGGTATGTCTCACCAAACCCATTTAAATCCATTAAACTTGAACACCATTTGAGCTAAAGATACCAAACCAATGGTAAATTACTCTGAATATTATTCTGCAAGATGCACAAAGCTTATTTTTCTGATTATTAAACAGATTTTTTTATATATATATATACACAGTACTGAACCTTGATTTTTTTTTTTTAGACAGTTCTGGAACCAATTTAAATCCATTATTCTTGAACACAACTTCAGCTAAAGGAGTCAAAGCAACAGGATTTTTCCTCTAAAATAAGCATTTGAATAGTTTACAGTTGGTTTGATGCCTTTATTTCAAACAGTGGCAGAGTTGAATAAATTTAGGTGGGTACAGTATATAAAACATATCAAAAATATTGTTTTAATACCATATGTAAAAACAATAAAAGCATAATCGGAAATTATTATATGCAATGATATTCTGGATATTTTAGAGTTGGTTTGATACCTTTAGCTTAAATGGTGTTGTCGTTTAATGGATTTATATTATTGCACACATTAAAAGTTGTAAAATTATTATAACACATAAAAGGCTAATTCCAAAAACAAGGCATTGTGCAATAACAGGGATGTTTTTCTGAACATTTTAGTATTGGTTGTATAGTATAATGTCATGTAGTTAAATTGTTTATTTCATTTATATGATAATATTGGTAATGTTACAGGTTATTAACTAACGTTATTTAGGCGGGAGACCAGTTCTGTAGCATGGGAATTGATGAAAATGATTATGATAATAAAAATATGATTAATGGACAACTACTTTTATCAGTGACTAATGATAATCAACTAAGAAAAGTAAAATGCATGCCAAAATCTTCAACAATATCAAGCATAATATGTTTTTTTTATAACTGATGTAGTGTTGGCATGTATGAAATACACATGTATAGACAACAGTCTATGTTGCAGTCTATACATCTTCAACAAGTAGACTAACACATTATTGAATCCAATTTATTTGATTTCTTGCAGCTCTACAGTGTGGTCCACTTGTCTTTGCACCTGGGAAGGGCAATGCTGTCACAAGGCAGTTTTTTGTAAGTATTATTTAAATTAATTTAATTTTTATTTACAGTCGAAGTCAGAAGTTTACATACACCTTATCATATAAAATGCATGCTATTTGTATTTAGTACTGACCTGAATAAGATATTTCAAATAAAATACGTTTACATATAGTCCACAAGAGAAAACAATAATTAAATTTATAAAAATGACCACATTCAAAAGTTTTCATATACTTGATTCTTAATACTGTGCTGTTACCTTAATGATCCTTAGCAGGTTTTTTTTGTGTGTGTGTGTGTGTGTGTGTTTAGTGATGGTTGTTCATGAGTCCCTTGTTTGTCCTGAATAGTTAAACTGCCTGCTGAAATCTTTCAGGTCCCACATTTCCTTAGTTTTGCAGGCATTGTTGTGAATTTGAATCCTTTCCCACCATCTTTTCACACTGAGGACAACTGACGGACTCGCACAACTATTACAGAAGGTTCAAACTCTCACTGATGCTCCAGAAGGAAAAAATGATCCATTAAGAGCCAGGGGTGAAAACGTTTGACCAGAATGAAGAAGATATGTACATTTTTCTTATTTTGCCTAAATATCATATTTTATTCATTCAGAACTGCCCTTCAGAAGCTACAGAAGATACTGTACTTACATGTTTGGTAGAAGATAAAATAAGTTAATTTACCCTGATCTTCCAAATTTTTTGAAGAACAGCAGGCAGTTTAACTGTTCAGGACAAACAAGGGACTCAAAAAAACACAGCTGTGGATCATTCAGGTAACAACACAGTATTAAGAATCAAGTGTATGTAAACTTTTGAACAGGGTCATTTTTTTATAAATTCAACTATTATTTTCTCTTGTGGACTACATGTAAACATCTTTTATGTGAAATATCTTATTCAGGTCAGTACTAAATAAACAATGACATGCATTTTGTATGATCCCTCTTATTTTGGTAAAATAATGAACATTTTGCAGATTCTGCAAGGTGTATGTAAACTTTTGAATTCAACTATTGATTCATTACGGAATTTTTATTCACAATTTTCCCCATGATGTCTGTTCATTTTTCCTGGTGCTGTGGATAACAGGTTTTGTCTTTGTGTGTGTTTCAGTTTCACCACTGATGGGAATAAAGATACTGCCAGACTCATGTCAACCTGCATGTCAACAGCTTCATTCGGTCCAAAATGATGTTTAAATGGAGGCCTGTCACGAATCCTGTCTGCTCGCCACCAGAGGTCGCTGTACATTTCTCGAATGGTTCACTACACACCCCGGACTATGTCTCCCATCGCGCTGATTGCACGAACGCCTGTAGCCAATTAAACGCGCTATATAAGCCCCGGATTTCCCCCTGTTACTCACCGAGTATTGTGGTGTTTACATTGTTTTTTTCGCGTTTCTCCCGAGTTCCCTGTGTTTAGCTTTCTCGCCTGGCCATCTCATTTCATCTGTCTCGCCGCCTGACTTTTGGACTACTCGCTTGTTTCACGCTGCCTTTAATTCATCTCCTGACCACGCCTTACCCACACTGGTGCTCTGAGTCAGTTCCGACGCCATTTCTGCCACTGGCAGAACCTGATTTTACCAGTCGACATGTTCTGGATCAACATCTTGTTGCCCTGGACAACATTGTGATTAACCAATCAGATTTGAAAAATCAGTTTATAGTTTGTGTGAAGTTTAGGCTTACAATCAGTGTTTGGTGCTTATACATTAGTGTCATTCATCTATTATTTCCTCTGATTTTAAGGATTACTCATGGGTAAGGTTAGGTTTAGGTGTAGGGATGTGGTCAAGATTAAATTTTTGGATTAAAATAACAAAATATGCTGACCCAGGAACACATCTAACTCAGCAAAATCAGGACGTGCTCTGCCACTCAAGTTCAAGGAGCTTTGGATGAGAAGGTAGAAATTTTGTTTTAGATAGATCTATGGACATTCTTTGCCGCTATTTACATAATATCGTTCTTTCTTTCCCACGAAAAAACTGTTTGTGCTCAGCAAAAATTGTTGTTTGTTTAAATGATGGGACATTTCTCCGTTAACTAGTTGGTTTTCTCACTCGCCTGCAGCGGAGAGACCCACGCTTTAACGCCGGACCAGCGAGTAAGCCCAAAGGTTTTTTTTTTTTTGCCTATTCCTTTTTTTTTTTTTTTTTTCACTCTAAGTTGTTTGTGAGGAGTGTAAACTGGTTTTACTCATACTGCAGCCGAGGAGAGACAATGGTGGAGCTAATATGGTAAGTGCAATAATTCACCACGTTTATTTGAGACATGGCTATTGTTTGAAAGAGTATGTTTAAGTTAATTAACGGTATAAATACAGAAACGGATGAATATACTTCTGTTCTGTCTAGGCTGAGAGCCCTCTTAATGACTGTTTTGTTTTGGAGGGAAAAAGAAATGGAAGAGATGCTTTGGAAGTGTAAGTATGATCCACATAATTGTGATAAAAGAGCACAGCTGTGTTAAACATTATACCCCCGTTTTCGCAGACAAGGCTTAAGGCTAGTCTCAGACTAAAATGCATGTTCAAGCAGTCTTAACTGAAAATATCTTTTACTGACACATCTTAAAATATGTCAGTGCCACTGTCTTGTCTCAAGATGCACACCAGTAAAGTTTTTAAGGTATTTTTATAAAAAGTTATTTAAATGTCCTAATTTAACGAAGGCCTAGTCCTGACTTAAGCTAAGCCCTGTCTGTGAAACCCTGCCTCTATGTTCAAACATAGAACTTATACAAGAACGGAGCAATTTCCTTGTTTACATCAGACATGTACATATATTTAAATCACTTTTTGCACAAAAACTGTACACTTATGCCACCTTCATACCAAAACTCCAGATCAGCTGTATGTCGTGGATTAACTGAGACCTGGGGGCTGTTTCATAAAACAGGTTTACCAAATAAGCTAGGCTTATTTCAGTTAGTCTGACTTATTGCCACTTGATTTGGTTTCAGAAAGCAAATTTACAATAGCTCAAGCTCAGTAACTCTGGCAACTTATGCTGGGAAACTAACCTGGTCCGGAGCAGGCTAACTGTCAGGCTAAGGCAGGTTCCTTTAACACTGATGAATAGGAACACACTGACTCTCTCACATACAATAATTTGACTTAATTACCAGTCTAAAATACAAAAAATGCAACTTAAATAAATCCAATACATAAAAA
>CM070028.1:107103-125775 GCA_036247105.1 Cirrhinus mrigala
AAAAATAGCACGGCTGCATCACAAAATGCTTTTTTAAAATCAGTTTTGCATTCGTTAACACTGGGGTTGGGTTTGGTGTAGGGGATATTTCCAATAAGACAGAACATCAACCTTTAGCGAAACGCCCCAGAAATACGTGCCTGTACCAACGTAATAAAAACGTGCCAAGGTTATGTATTGAACGTGAACGTTTTAGTGCCACTCTCTGGACATTTCACTTCCCTGGTGAAAAAAAACAGCATATGCTGGTAGGTATGTTTTGATGCTGGATTAAGCTGGTCCTTTGCTGGTTTATGCTGGTCCTTGACCAGCAACATGACCAGCTTAAACCAGCATCAAAACATACCTACCAGCATATGCTGTTTTTTTTCACCAGGGTTGAAACTGCCGACAAACGTGAAGTAAGGTACATAATTACGGTGTTGCAGAAATGTGTGTAGAAGCACGTATTTCTAATGAGCCTGTGTTGCCAAAAACAGTCCAGGCAGAGTAAGACAAGACGAGCGTTTGGCATTTAAAAGCATATAAATTGTATTATTTTTATTAAAATAACCGATCGTTACGCTAGATAAGACCCTTCTTTCTTGGCTGGGATCGTTTACAACCGCATTTGGGATCGTTTGAAACCGCATTTGAGCTGCAAGTTCAAAATCATATCAGTCCATTATATGGAAAAAGTCCTGAAATGTTTTACTTAAAAAAACACAATTTCTTTACGACTGAAGAAAGAAAGACATGAACATCGTGCATGACAAGAGGGTGAGTACATAATTTGTAAATTGTTGTTCTGGAAGAGGACTTTTCCTTTAATTTGTGCTTTGATTTATCATCTTAATGAAGGTTGAATTTGTTGTCATACAATTTGTTGTACAATACAGTTTTCGGATCGCGTGTTATAAACAGGCTTTGCTGTGAAGCTTTGAAGATGTTTATTATTCGTAAATATATTATATTATTATTCGTAACATTTGTCAACGTTAATTGTGTGATCCTTTCATCTCTTGTAGAAACAAGAATTCAGAGATGTGACATATTACCTGACCTGTATATATATTGCAACCAATTATTGCTGTGATTTAGTTAAAAAAAAAAAGGAACAAAGATTTTTTTTTTTTACATTTATTTATTATTATTATTTATTTATTAGGGTTTTCTCTGAAAGGTAGATACTGGACATTTCCTCTAGCCCACCATTACATTTGCAACCCCTTCTGACCAATTTAAATTTAACTTAATTTAAATACATTTAATTTAATATTTTAAATTAACTGCTGCTAAGCATAGCTTGTACTCTACTTGGGAGGGCGTCTTGTAAGGTTTCTGCCCTGTAATATATATATATATATATATATACAGTGCAGAAACCCTACAAGACGCCCTTCCAAGTAGAGAACAAGCTATGCTTAGCAGCAGTGAGGTATGTCTCACCAAACCCATTTAAATCCATTAAACTTGAACACCATTTGAGCTAAAGATACCAAACCAACTGGTAAATTACTCTGAATATTATTCTGCAAGATGCACAAAGCTTATTTTTCTGATTATTAAACAGATTTTTTTATATATATATATACACAGTACTGAACCTTGATTTTTTTTTTTAGACAGTTCTGGAACCAATTTAAATCCATTATTCTTGAACACAACTTCAGCTAAAGGAGTCAAAGCAACAGGATTTTTCCTCTAAAATAAGCATTTGAATAGTTTACAGTTGGTTTGATGCCTTTATTTCAAACAGTGGCAGAGTTGAATAAATTTAGGTGGGTACAGTATATAAAACATATCAAAAATATTGTTTCAATACCATATATAAAGACAATAAAAGCATAATCGGAAATTATTATATGCAATGATATTCTGAATATTTTAGAGTTGGTTTGATACCTTTAGCTTAAATGGTGTTGTCGTTTAATGGATTTATATTATTGCACACATTAAAAGTTGTAAAATTATTATAACACATAAAAGGCTAATTCCAAAAATGAGGCATTGTGCAATAACAGGGATGTTTTTCTGAACATTTTAGTATTGGTTGTATAGTATAATGTCATGTAGTTAAATTGTTTATTTCATTTATATGATAATATTGGTAATGTTACAGGTTATTAACTAACGTTATTTAGGCGGGAGACCAGTTCTGTAGCATGGGAATTGATGAAAATGATTATGATAATAAAAATATGATTAGTGGACAACTACTTTTATCAGTGACTAATGATAATCAACTAAGAAAAGTAAAATGCATGCCAAAATCTTCAACAATATCAAGCATAATATGTTTTTTTTATAACTGATGTAGTGTTGGCATGTATGAAATACACATGTATAGACAACAGTCTATGTTGCAGTCTATACATCTTCAACAAGTAGACTAACACATTATTGAATCCAATTTATTTGATTTCTTGCAGCTCTACAGTGTGGTCCACTTGTCTTTGCACCTGGGAAGGGCAATGCTGTCACAAGGCAGTTTTTTGTAAGTATTATTTAAATTAATTTAATTTTTATTTACAGTCGAAGTCAGAAGTTTACATACACCTTATCATATAAAATGCATGTTATTTTTATTTAGTACTGACCTTCAAATAAAATACGTTTACATATAGTCCACAAGAGAAAATAATTAAATTTATAAAAATGACCACATTCAAAAGTTTTCATATACTTGATTCTTAATACTGTGCTGTTACCTTAATGATCCTTAACAGGTTTTTTTTTTTTTTTTTTGTTTAGTGATAGTTGTTCATGAGTCCCTTGTTTGTCCTGAATAGTTAAACTGCCTGCTGAAATTTTTCAGGTCCCACAAATTCCTTAGTTTTGCAGGCATTGTTGTGAATTTGAATCCTTTCCCACCATCTTTTCACACTGAGGACAACTGACGGACTCGCACAACTATTACAGAAGGTTCAAACTCTCACTGATGCTCCAGAAGGAAAAAATGATCCATTAAGAGCCAGGGGTGAAAACTTTTGACCAGAATGAAGAAGATATGTACATTTTTCTTATTTTGCCTAAATATCATATTTTATTCATTCAGAACTGCCCTTCAGAAGCTACAGAAGATACTGTACTTACATGTTTGGTAGAAGACAAAATAAGTTAATTTACCCTGATCTTCCAAATTTTTTGAAGAACAGCAGGCAGTTTAACTGTTCAGGACAAACAAGGGACTCATGAGCAACTATTGCTAAACAAAAAAACACAGCTGTGGATCATTCAGGTAACAACACAGTATTAAGAATCAAGCGTATGTAAACTTTTGAACAGGGTCATTTTTTTATAAATTCAACTATTATTTTCTCTTGTGGACTACATGTAAACATCTTTTATGTGAAATATCTTATTCAGGTCAGTACTAAATAAACAATGACATGCATTTTGTATAATCCCTCTTATTTTGGTCAAATAATGAACATTTTGCAGATTCTGCAAGGTGTATGTAAACTTTTGAAATCAACTATTTATTCATTCATTTATTTTTCATCTATGCTGCGGAATTTTCCCCATGATGTCTGTTCATTTTTCTTGGTGCTGTGGATAACAGGTTTTGTCTTTGTGTGTGTTTCAGTTTCACCACTGATGGGAATAAAGATACTGCCAGACTCATGTCAACCTGCATGTCAACAGCTTCATTCGGTCCAAAATGATGTTTAAATGGAGGCCTGTCACGAATCCTGTCTGCTCGCCACCAGAGGTCGCTGTACATTTCTCGAATGGTTCACTACACCCCGGACTATGTCTCCCATCGCGCTGATTGCACGAACGCCTGTAGCCAATTAAACGCGCTATATAAGCCCCGGATTTCCCCCTGTTACTCACCGAGTATTGTGGTGTTTACATTGTTTTTTCGCGTTTCTCCCGAGTTCCCTGTGTTTAGCTTTCTCGCCTGGCCATCTCATTTCATCTGTCTCGCCGCCTGACTTTTGGACTACTCGCTTGTTTCACGGATCTCCCCTTCGCTTTGCCCCCTGGATTACGTTCGCCGATCTTTGACCCACGCTTGCTTCACAGACTATTCTTGTGCCTCACCTTGTGATTAACCAATCAGATTTGAAAAATCAGTTTATAGTTTGTGTGAAGTTTAGGCTTACAATCAGTGTTTGGTGCTTATACATTAGTGTCATTCATCTATTATTTCCTCTGATTTTAAGGATTACTCATGGGTAAGGTTAGGTTTAGGTGTAGGGATGTGGTCAAGATTAAATTTTTGGATTAAAATAACAAAATATGCTGACCCAGGAACACATCTAACTCAGCAAAATCAGGACGTGCTCTGCCACTCAAGTTCAAGGAGCTTTGGATGAGAAGGTGGAAATTTTGTTTTAGATAGATCTATGGACATTCTTTGCCGCTATTTACATTATATCGTTCTTTCTTTCCCACGAAAAAACTGTTTGTGCTCAGCAAAAATTGTTGTTTGTTTAAATGATGGGACATTTCTCCGTTAACTAGTTGGTTTTCTCACTCGCCTGCAGCGGAGAGACCCACGCTTTAACGCCGGACCAGCGAGTAAGCCCGAAGGTTTTTTTTTTTTTGCCTATTCCTTTTTTTTTTTTTTTTTTCACTCTAAGTTGTTTGTGAGGAGTGTAAACTGGTTTTACTCATACTGCAGCCGAGGAGAGACAATGGTGGAGCTAATATGGTAAGTGCAATAATTCACCACGTTTATTTGAGACATGGCTATTGTTTGAAAGAGTATGTTTAAGTTAATTAACGGTATAAATACAGAAACGGATGAATATACTTCTGTTCTGTCTAGGCTGAGAGCCCTCTTAATGACTGTTTTGTTTTGGAGGGAAAAAGAAATGGAAGAGATGCTTTGGAAGTGTAAGTATGATCCACATAATTGTGATAAAAGAGCACAGCTGTGTTAAACATTATACCCCCGTTTTCACAGACAAGGCTTAAGGCTAGTCTCAGACTAAAATGCATGTTCAAGCAGTCTTAACTGAAAATATCTTTTACTGACACATCTTAAAATATGTCAGTGCCACTGTCTTGTCTCAAGATGCACACCAGTAAAGTTTTTAAGGTATTTTTATAAAAAGTTATTTAAATGTCCTAATTTAACGAAGGCCTAGTCCTGACTTAAGCTAAGCCCTGTCTGTGAAACCCTGCCTCTATGTTCAAACATAGAACTTATACAAGAACGGAGCAATTTCCTTGTTTACATCAGACATGTACATATATTTAAATCACTTTTTGCACAAAAACTGTACACTTATGCCACCTTCATACCAAAACTCCAGATCAGCTGTATGTTGTGGATTAACTGAGACCTGGGGGCTGTTTCATAAAACAGGTTTACCAAATAAGCCAGACTTATTTCAGTTAGTCTGACCTAATGTCACTTGATTTGGTTTCAGAAAGCGAATTTACAATAGCTCAAGCTCAGTAACTCTGGCAACTTATGCTGGGAAACTAACCTGGTCCGGAGCAGGCTAACTGTCAGGCTAAGGCAGGTTCCTATAACACTGATGAACAGGAACACACTGACTCTCTCACATACAATAATTTGACTTTATTACCAGTCTAAAATACAAAAAATGCAACTTAAATAAATCCAATACATAAAATTATAGGCTACAACCGACTGTATTCAATGTATTGTGTGTCATGTCCACTATGCACTGGGGAAAACACAACATCTTAAATGCATTAAACAACACAAATATATTGCTGTTTGCCAAGGTGTATCGATTTGATCTATGATCAGCATAAGGGCTGACATTATTTTGATTCACTGAATCTGGATCAATTTAGTGAGATTGCCTGAACTTAAATTGTCGTTTATGAAGCCGCTTTAGTCCCGATCGATTTGTTAGGTTATTTCAAGTCAGGTTTTGGACTTTTATCCCTGATTTTCTTAGCGTCTTTTATGAAACAGACCCCTGTTCTAACTCTGAGGATGATCACTCTATTGACTAGCACACTGTACAATTAAATGCAAACCATTAAGTCAGATGCCCTTATAATGGCTAACTTGCACTTTTACAAACTTTTGCTCTTCACAGAAAAGTTGTCAATGACAAGCCTGACATCACCAGATGATAATTCAAAGGCCAGCTCATTTTACAGTAAACCAGATATGTAAGTGCATTTATCCCATGTTGTAATCGCCATAATTACAAGATTCTAACTTGGGAAAAGTGTTCAGGTCCTTGTAGAACTCATAATTACCATCTGTAAACTGGGGATTTTCTGAGAGCTTCTATTTGTACCACATGACCACTGTATCTGACTGAATGAATTTAGGCATTGATAGCCATAGAAACACACACGTCCCGGTCCAAGGACATGAACAGCTCCAAGTAGAACATGGTGCGAACGCAGCATATGATCTTGAGTATTTGACAACAGCATTGTCTAACTGACTTGATAATGTATTTGTCATTCTGTTTCTTCCTCTGTTAGGATGCAGCTGACAAGACAGACTCCAGTACGAATCCTCAGCGTTGATCAAGAAAGTCCACAGCTGCAACAGCTGAACAGATATTGATTTTTTTGAAAGGTATTTATGGAGATATAGTTCCACTTGCAACTCTTCGGTCCCAGTTTTTTACCCGTAAACAAAGGACAGATGAGAATGTTAGACAGTATGCTTTGGCACTTCAGGAATTGAGTAATCGGTTGGACAATAGGGGGGATGGTACCACTAGGGGTAACATTTTACGGGATCAATTTATTTTAGGACTTTGGATGCAGGATTGCGTAGGGAACTTCGGGGTATGGTTAGAGCGGCACCAGATAGTTCTTTTGTAGAGGTCAAACAGGAAGCAATTTTGCGAGCTGATCAGTTTGGAGAGGTGAGGCAGGCTGTAGCTGCAACAGTACAGTTAAAACCAGCCCCAGATAAAGCAAAATTGGTTGAGGAAATCAAACAGGAGGTTTTTTTGCAGTTAAAAGGGGAAATAAAGGAAATGGTGGCTGGAATGACTAATGAAGTTTGTGAGGGAGTACAGAATTTACTGCCTAATGGTGACGGTAAGACCCTAGATAAGAGTCCATGAAGGTGGGGCGAAAAAGCTCGGACCAATTTGACATCAGGGAAGGACCCATCTGTCGGATTGTAAACAATTTTGCCCACATTGAAAGGCATTGTAGGGTGGTGGAAGGATCAAGGGCTTTAAACTTGTAAACCCACTGAGCAGGGCCCAAACAGTGGGTATGTTAGGTATGGCCAATCAGAAAAGAAAAATCCATTTAATAGGACAATGTCCATCGTGGACGTAGAGATACATGGAGTTTAAAACATCTTGTTTGATTAGATACAGACTCACAAAGTAACGACATTGACAGAAAGTAATTATTTTAACAAACATATTTGAGACTGGGGTGCCAAACAATGTTAAATACACCTATTTCAAAGGTTTCAATCCTGGTAAGCTGTGAAATGATTAGTGATTCCATCTATTGTTCATATTGAGTGGATCTCATTACAAGAGGCAAAGTAATACCAAAAAGGGGGTGCTTATTGTTAAAGACTAGAATGGGTCATCAATATCCAGATTGATTGAATGAACGAAATTAAAAGAGTGTAGAAACTTCTTGATGACACGTCTGGAGATAGTTGTTTAGGGTAAAAAGTGAAGGTGTGGAACAAATGTATCTGTGTGTGAAGACTTGTTAAACTTTGTCAGGACAGATACACGCTATTTATTTGTCAACAGGTCTAAACAAAATAATAATACCAGCACACATCCAGAGGTGGTGGATTGAGACATGTGCATGTGTTCCGCCTGATAGAAAAGGATTATGTGGCTTGGTAGAACCATGTCAAGATCAGTCTTGCAGGACATTATTGTAAGCTCGATCATTGATGCACATTCTCAATGGTAGAGTCATATGTCAAATATATAAACCTCTCCCAGTTACCGGTGACGCTTTTTCAGCGTTTGACCATAGGCCAGATTTCTGGATGTTGAGCTGTGGCCATCAACATTGCAAGAAATGTAGAATTAAGACCATTGGATAATGAGACTGTGGTGGTTGGGGGTGAAGGCAAACATCGGAGCAGGACTAAAGCAAGAACAAGAAATTTTTCCCTGGCCTGTGGCTGTTTCCTATTAGATTCACTGCAATGTAGTACAAACAACAAGAAATGGATCTCGATTTGTTTTTCTAAACACAGAAGGTTTTTTTCCCATCGAAACATATGAGGATTAATGGTGTATACTGATAGGGTTTTTACATGTAATACCAACATGTGATGCAGCCCCAAAATAGAGATCGTTACAATATGATTCCACCAAAATTTATCAAGAAGTAAGAGGGACTCTTAAATAACATGCTTGAAAATGGTATTATTCAAGAGGGTAATAGTCCTCTGGGTCAGCCACCTGTAGTGCTGTCAGAACGAAGGATGGCACCGCTCATTTCTGCATAGACATATGCAGCTGAATAGTGTTTACTCATAAAGATTCATACCCTATGCCTGGAATTGAGGATTTGTTGGCTTCACTGAAAAAATCTAGAGTGTTTTCAGCAATAGATCTAGCACATGGGATTGGCAGGTGGGGGTGCCACCCACTGATAAAGAGAAGACCCCCTTTGTGACCGCAATAGGGGCTATATAGAATTTAATCGGATATCGATGGGGTTTATGCAATGCCCCAGGAACCGTTTCCAGAGACTGGTCGAGAGCTGCCTGGGACCAAAATTTTTCAACTTTGTGTTGCTTCTATCTTGGATGATATAATTGTTTTTTTCCCCCCCTTCCTCTTAGGCCCATATTGCACATTTAGATGTAGTTTTCAAGCCTCCTTGGAGACTAAAGAATAAAAAAGAAACACTCAGTAAGTGTTCCCTTTTTCCCGAGCCACAGTTCATTATTTTAGGCCGCATTGATAATGCCGAAGGAGGGGTGTCCACCAGACCCAGAGAAACGTTGCAGGCAGTAAGGCATGGGTAATCCCCTCAAAATATTACGTCATTTGCATAGCTTTTTTGGGCTAGCTGGATACGATCGACTTTTAAAAAGACTTTGCCCGGATTGCAGCACCACTGAACTCAATGCTGTGGGGGACATCAAAGCGGTGTAATCGACTGGCTACAGGAAAAATGGACTGTTGGGCATGGGGAGAGGTACAGGACATTGCATTTAAGAAATTGAAGGAGAGTCTCCTACAAGCACCCATATTGGCATATGCTGATTTTGAGTTGCCATTTTTGTTGTATACTGATGCCAGCCAGACAGGCTTGGGAGCAGTATTGGCACAGGTTCAAGAGGGGAAGGAGAGAGTAATTTCTTATGCAAGTAGCAGTCTTCGACCAACGGAAAGGAATGATAAAGATTACAGCTCATTCAAACTGGAACTTTTGGCTTTAAAATGGGCTATAGTGGAAAAGTTTAGGGAATATCTTGCCGTGTTTCCCTTTACTGTTTTCACAGATAACAACCCCTTGGCTCATTTGAATACAGCAAATCTGGGCACAGTGGAGCAACGATGGGTGGTTCAGCTTGCAGGATTTCAGTTTGAGGTGCGCTATAGACGAGGGCGGACAAATGGAGATGCTGATGCCCTCTCCAGGTGGCCTGTGAGTGAGAGTTCTGATGGGGCAGTCCCATGTGGTGAGGTCGGGTATGTCGCATCTGAAGTCGTCCGTGCCTGTGTTCATGCCTTTGTTCCAGTTACTGAGAATGTGGAGGAGGGTCACAAGTTCAAGACAGTGGTACATACAAATCAAGGAGACCGAGTTGACCTCAGTTTGTTGGCTGAGTGGTAGAGGGCACAGCGGACTGATCCAGCGGTATCACGACTGTGGATCTATATGGACCGAGGGAGAGGGCCCACTCCAAGGAAGCGAGCAGCGGAAGATCGATCTACTCAAGTGCTGCTGCGACAGTGTGCCCGTCTCTGTGTTGATCAGGCTGCTCTTTACTTCCTATTTTGGAGTGTTACAAAATGACGTTGCATTGCAGCCGCCGTCCTCTCTGACTGAATACAGTATGTTTGTGAAGTGCAGAGCAGAATTTAAATTGTTAATCGCTGAAAATATTCTTCAGATTATTTCCCTATTAATTCTGTGAAGGTGCGCGCGCATCATTCAAACGCACCTCACCAGAAACACTGCATGTCGTAATCTGTGACAAATGCAGGCGAGAGACAATAAGCGTTCGATTTTCCTGCCGTAAAAACTGAGGCTTGAATTTGGGTCCGTTCCTTGCAGTCATATGGATTTTAAAGATTTACATCTTACATGTACAGCGCACAAATAAAATCGCTTAATTTTGTAATTATGTTGCGTTTTGGTGTGTTGTATGGTTCTATTGTTAGTCACCGCATGTCGGAGAAAACGGCTTTTGTGTCCCACCACGGCAAACAAAGAAAATATTACATGAATGGTTAAACAATTGCTGAAATGTTATTTATTTTAAGGGTTTAAAAAGTAGTCCTGTTTAACATCATGCATCTTGGAAACGAGCTGGCAGCAGAATCACACAGAACAGAACAAAATGTTATAATTTCATATTGAGTAACAATTAAACAATTTAATAATGCAACTGAAAACATAAGGCCATTGATATGACAACTAAAAACAATGAAATAAATACCGCAATTTTAATATTCGTAAGTAATATTAAAATATTCGTATCAGTATTGAAAATTTAGATGTTGAAAATACATAAGTATTTGTACGTTTAGATGTTGTAAATACGTCAGTATTGTACATTTTCGTGTCTGGAAAAACGTAAGTAAATGTATGTTTTATAGAACCACTTTTTACGTAAAATACATACGAATTATAATGAGATCACGTTGGTACAGATGCTCTCAGTTTCTAATTGTAGCATAAGTTTTCCAACTGAACTAAATTATTTCCGGTTGGTCATTGAGCACATTCAAAACAATGGCGGGAGGCGCTTGATGCACAGTGGGATTGCGATAATTTATTTAATCCTTCCGTTTAAAATGTCAACATTAAAATTAGATCCTTCTCGTTCGGTGGTTGAGTGCTCCCTCTGGTCCGGAACTAACATTCGTAAACGTGTTTAACGGTAGATTTGCGAGAAATGCACCTGGGTTGCGGCAGTGAAGGGAGAAGGCTGGATAACAACTAGCAACTCTAGAATATACAGCACACATTTCGATTCAGGAAAGTAAATGTTGTTTTTATTTCATTAGATTTTTTTTGTATTTCTTTACATTAACTCTTCAAGTATGATGCAGCATAATTTAAGACAGCATTTTTTATTTAAGTTTTTATTTCTGTTTTATTTCTAAGTGTTATGTGGGCTACGAGTATGAGATCACAGTCATCTAGCTATTTTGTCAGTTGACAAATGCAGTGGGTAACAAGTTATAGAACTGTAAACATTTTTCATCTTAAGCTTGGGTAATGTTAATTCCAATATATACTGATGTATTAAACAGTAATATTATTATTTTTAGATATTGTGCATTAAATTAAAGAATTGTTTTTCTACTTTTGTCATTAGGAAAGCCATCATTTGTAATGTAAGACACCTAAGACAGTGCTACAGGGAGATAGGAAAGACAGCTGATTGTCTTGCAGTGCCAAACCACATAAGACCATATGAACTTGAGAACTTAAGGGTTAAAATGCAATGCAGTACTTCAAGCTGGTTGTTGTTGTTTCAGTTGTTGAAGCGTTTTATGTTCATATAAATAGTTACACATATTAATACATTTGCTGGAAATAAAAACAGTTGAAAGTGTGAGGATGTTTTTTGTTTATATACAGTACTGGTCAAAAGTTTGGACACAATACTTTTTTAAATGTTTTTGTTATTGTAAATGTTCTTATGTTCATCAAGTCTGCATTTATTTGAGCAAAAATGAAGACAAAAACTGTAATATTGTGAAATATTATTATAATTTAAAGTAATGGATTTTTATATATAATATACTTCATATTTATTTTTTGTGATGCAAAGCTGAATTTTCATCAGCCTTTACTCCAGTCTTCAGTATCAGACTTCATTTCATACAAAAGGTAATTTTAGAATTAAGTTGCAGACGTTGAGATGTTGATGTCACCATGATGGAGATCAGTGTTTAGTTGGGCTCTTGACCCTTGATTACTTAAGCATAATTTTTCTCTGGCTGTTTTAACTTTGTGTTTATAAAGCACATTTGTTAAAGTGACAAATGTAAGAGAAAAATGGTCAGATGATGTTGGTTATTTATTGCTGGTGGTGTAAACATCAGCAAGAAACTATTAAGAATAACTCATTAAGGGGCCAGCCTTTATATATATATATATATATATATATATACCCTTCATCTCATTTCTGGAGCTGGGCCTGAGCAGTGGAGTAACCAGCATATGATCAGTGCAGCAGTGTTCTGTGTAAATAAGGTCAAGTTGTTTGCCTGATTTGTGAGTAGCCGTAATTAACACCCGCTTGAGATCAAAAGAGGTTTGCAGCCTAAGAATTTGATGATAGCAATGCTTTGGCAATGGAAAGCCTTTTTACCATGCCAATAAAGCCAATGTAATATTCAATCTAATAATTAAAAAAAGTGTCAATGAACTCAAAAAGTTCAATTAAATTAAAACAAGCAACATTCAACCAAACAGACATGCTGATAATACAGTATGCTAAAAAAAAAAAAAAAACTTTAAACAAGGCTGTGTGTTTGGGACTGTCTAGTCTGTGAGTGTGGTTTCTCTGTTGGTCAGAATAAGGATGTTGAAAAACGCACTGTACTTGCCCACATGTTTGTTCATCTCCTGACAGCAACCTCCCACCAGAGTTTCTCCTCCCACCAGACCATCAGAGTATATTAACCTTGAGTCTAACAGTCCCTTCACAACCTGTCAGGATAGGAATCTTTCTTGATTAAGCCTAGATCTGAAAAAAGGTAATTTCTTGTTATAGAAAAATGTCAGCTGTTTAAGTAATTTTTTTGAAAAAACATTTGAAAGTTGAAGAAGCTGAAGTTATGAAATATTCTGGGTGGTTCCCTGGAATGAGGAAGTTTTGTGCTTTTTTGTTTTATTTTGACCATAAATGGAAAACATCACATTCAAGACATGACATTGTATTAAAGACTCCATGACAGCAGGAATATACACATTATTGAGAGAAGTATTTTACTTGACGATCAAGAGACTAAAGGAAGCTTCAATCTAACACACATGTAAGTCTGAGTACATTTATTCATTTAATTTACTATAGTTCATTTCACTTTTTGGATCAGGCTACACAAATAACAAGCTTTTGTATGTATGTATGTATTTAATAAAATAAAGTGTAGACATCACAGATAGATCATTGGACAAAGAAAAGTCTTGCGCCTATTTTTATTATATTCCAAAACATATTTATTTATGTATTTTTTTGTATGTTTGTTTGTTGTGAAACCAGCAAAATATTATATTGTCTAATGGATGGAAAATCCAGAGAGATTTGTAGTGTCTGCCTGAGGGGAGAAGTGCAAACAGGTTGTGTCTGGGGTGAGATGGGTCTTTTTACAGTTCTTACTATACAGGCTGTGTGTGTGATCTGATCGGCCAACAGTTCTAGCGCCGCGTTCACACGCGTGTCAGGAGGAATGTACACACTCAACAGAATAAACGAGGAAAACTCGCAGTATACCCGCAGTGAATAAAAAGGCTTACAGTTAATAAAGACAGCTTGCAAGTTTGGGCAGCACATCTTCTTTAAAACTGTCACATCTGTACACCAGCCTTCATTGATTTACAAACATAACCCACCGCCTCTCATTTTCCCTGACGACTGGTGGCGCAGTGTTCAGATTTACTCTGAACAGCTGGAAGCCCGTTAGATGAAGTACTGTCCGGAATGGCTCCGTTCAACCAGGTTTCCGTAAAGCAAAGTGCAGCAGAGTTTAAAAAGTCCTTGTTTGGGTGGGTGAGGAGTTGTAGTTCGTATGATTTATTTGCAAGAGAACGGAGATTCGCCAGATGAATACTGGGCAACGGAGTCCTAAAACCGTGTTGTCGGAATTTCATTTCCCTCGCTTGCGTCGCTTTTCTAGTGAAGCTGATCAGAAAAACATTGCTTAAGGCAGGACAAACAAACAAAAACAGTAAAAGTACAGAGGAGCGACAAACCGAGGCAGCCATGTGCAGCGCCATCTTGATCAGAGAAGATCACGTGGTCTCTCTGGGGTCTTGAATGGGGTCTTATGTCATCACTTATGTCTGACATAATAGAACGCACGGCGTATTGAAGCGTACTACGATACTTTCTTTTTCAAAAATAGCATTTCACCCTAATTTCGGAAGTATTTATATGCTCAAACAAAATATATTGATAATATTTGCCAAGATGTCTATCAGGTACGTTGATGAATATAGAGTGTAACACTATTTGGATGAACTTCCTGATGAAGGCCTGATATGCATTGCTGCTTGTATTAGTCGAATCGTGTTATCGAATGGTTTACTTAAACTAGAAGATGGAGATCTTTAAGCATCATTAAAACATTTAACATGAATTGGTTAATGAGTGATTATCAGATTTATCTTTATGGTTTATCTGCTGTTACTGTTGTTTTTATGACATTAGTAATTAGCTTTAGCCATGTGCATTACCATTGTTTGTTTCACGGTGTATGTGCAGTTAGTTTAGTTGATAGTAGTTGGATTTTCGTAGTCTAATGGTGCATTTAATGTTACTCCAGTGGGGTAAGATGGGTGAAGATGCTCCCCTACAAGAACATTTACTAACAAATTGCAACATCTGTAGATGAGTTTAACATGTAGCATGTATGATGATGATGATCCACACAATATAATATTAAGGGCACTAAATGGATACATATATTAATATAAATGCATTTTGACAATTTATTTAAATAGGATTGTTAACTCGTCTATGATTTCAGATTGAATGATTCAGTTTCTGTCTCTCTGTCTTTCCACGTGTGTGTGTTAGAATAGTTGCTACACACAAACTGTCATATCCAACATAACTGACAGATCACTATTATGACAAAACATTAGATCATTTAACCGCAAGGGCATCTTATCTCATCTTTGTGGGACTCAAACTTTGACTTTGTAATGGACCTTTTTCACATTTCCGGGTTTCTCAGCAGAGGATGTCCATATATATATATATATACACTACCGTTCAAAAGTTTGGGGTCAGTAAGACTTGTAATAGTCTTTAAAGTAGTCTCTTATGCTCATCAAGGCTGCATTTATTTGATTAAAAATATAGAAAAAAAAACAGTAATATTGCAAAATGTTTTTACAATATAAAATAATGTTTTTTATTTTAATATACTTTAAAATAGAATTTATTCCTGTGATGAAAAGCTGAATTTTTATCAGCTGTAACTCCAGTCTTAAGTGTCACATGATCCTTCAGAAATCATTCTAATATGCGGATTTATTATTAGAATGATCAATGTTGGATAATATCAACAGTTGTGCTGCCAAATATTTTTTGGAACCTGTAATTTTTTTTTTCAGGATTCTTTCATGAATAACAAGTTTAAAAAGTACACTGTTTATTCAAAATATAAATATTTGATAACAATGTAAATTATTTATTATTAACTTTTAATAAACTTTTAATTATTAACTTAATACATCCTTGGTGAATAAAAGTATTAATTTCTTTAAAAAAAAAAAGAAAAAGAAAAAGAAAAGAAACAATAAAAATGTACTGACCCCAAACTTTTGAACGATAGTGTATATATATATATATATATATATATATATATATATATATATATATATATATATATATATATATATGTTGCATTCCCATTTGCTAAAATAGCAAAAGAAAAACACCATTATAGTGTTTTCAGGACTTTCAAAAAAAGAGAAGAGTCAGTCAGAAGAGAGAACAATATCAAATTTACCATCCCTCCTACAGACGCTTAAAAACCGTTTTTTTTTTTTTTTTTGGAAAAAATTTGATGCAAAGGTGATATAATTCAAATGATAGTGTTATAAATGCACATGCACTTTTTAAAAAAATCTAAATATAAAAAAACTTTCAAGGTGCTTACAATGCTGAAGTCTTACAGATAGTTTTTCCTTCTGTTTTTGCAGTGGCTGTGTCATCGTTTTGTTTGCAGTGCTAATAAACAAAGGTGAGCATGTAAAAAACACATTTGAGAGATAAATTCATGCTGTATGGATAAATGCCAGGTTCAGTGTATACATTTAAAGTTTCTGTCATTTTAGTGTGTCTGCAGGTCACAGTAAAGGGTTTTATCGGTGATTCTGTTGTCCTGCCGTGTTCTTCAGCTCAACATGATCTTAAACTTCAAGACATTAACGTGCACTGGAGAGACAAAAATGACAAAAAAGTGTTTAGTATAATTAAAGGAAATCATTCAGTAGTAGGACAAGACCCACAGTACAAGAACAGACCTGAACCTTTCCCTGATGAGTATCTGAGAGGAAACTTCTCCATCAAACTCAACAATCTCACTCACGCTGATGCAGGAAAATACAGCTGCTACATCTCACACTCAGATGAAAAGACTGTACAGCTGATCATCAATGGTGTGTAAAATTGGTTGATTAATGTATAGTGATTTTTATTAACAAAGTTTTTGTACGATCTGAATACAATAAGTGTTTGACCCACTCTAATGTTTCAGTCTGAATGTTGCTGTATATAAATTATAGATCAATATTTTGTGTTTCTCACAGTGCATAATGTTGTTTGTTGTTTACTGTTTTGTTGCAGAAAAAGCAAACAAATTATATGCCGGAGCAGTTCCTGTGGGGACGTCATCGTGCTGGTTCTACATTGTATTATCTGTATTATTTACAATGTTTATAGCCTGATTCATCAAATATCTCTGGATTTCAAGCTGCCTTTTGCTCTTCTGTCATGAATAAAGAACAAAAAACATGAAATGTATTTGTCTTTATTTGTGTTATTAAATGGTCATGTCAAAACTACTCATGATTTATCAAATCATTACACATCAATTTATTTTTTTCTTTGTATATACAGATAAATCATGGTGCTCAGGGTCATCAGCTCTGCAGACTCATGTTGTAAGAACACAATTTACAATTTACCATGTCCATGTACCATTTACCCTAACTGTCTTGAACCAGAATACACAGAGTTCAAGGCCTGCAAGGCAAGACGAGCATTTGAGAATAAAAAGTATATAAATTGTATTTTTAAAGTGAAAATAACCGATCGCTTCGCTAAATAAGACCCTTCTTCCTCGGGTGGAATCATCTTTTTGATTACAATGAGACATTCATTTCATTAAATTATACTGTTTTCTTTGTGAAAATTCTACCACCTACTCTGCAAAAACATATGTTGTGTCCAACCTTTCATTTCTCACATGTATTTAATTGAAAACAACAATAAAAGATTGTAAAGGTTGAAGTTGACTCCAACTCGATAATACAATTTATGTTGTTGTCTTTTTTGAGGTATATACAGTAAGTGCCTATTCACAAGCTGTTTTATTTATGGTATAATACAGTAAATGATTAGAAATAATGTTTAATGTTTTCCAGTCATTATTTGCAGCACACCAGCCACCCCAGAAACGCAATAATTTTGTGCTTTGTTGCTTTTCATATAACACAGCTGCAGCTTTCATATTCTGTCAGTTTTACCATGAAATATAAACTATAAATGTGTATTTCCTCTTTATTCCAAGTTTATTGCATGCGCAATAGGGTAGAATATACTCTCAAAATATTATAACTTTAATCTTGTAGTTGCTACAAATTAATTCTCATTATTTTGACTTTATTCTCAAAATATTTTGACTTTATTCTTTCAACACTATGACTTTATTCTTGTAATTTTGACTTTATTCTCAAAACATTTCAATTTATTCTCATAATTTTGACTGTGTCAAAATATTTCTACTTCATTCTTGTAATTTCGACTTATATCAAAATTTGACAATTTTAACATCATAATCTTTTTTTTTTTTTTTTGTGGTACTAAAACGGCATCGTAGTTTCTAGATCAACACGTTTTTTTTTTTGTTTGTTTTTTTTTTTTTTGTTTTTTATATATATATATAACAGTCTTAATCATAACCCTACACCTAACCTAAACCATAACCCAGCCCTGATATCAGAGGACAGTTATTTTTTGATAAAAATTTTTGATATTCCCTAACATTAACCCCAGCCTAACACTAACATTAGTCACAAACCCAACCCTGGAATCTGATTGGTTAATGGGGTTTTTGTTCCAGGATGTTGATTCAGGAAACATATCCTACTTATTATTTGTGTCTAAACACACCTAAAACAAGGTATGAAGCAAAAGTGTTTAAGATATTAAGTATAGTTTTCAAAGAACATACTACTTGAATTAAGTCATCCGCAAATCAAATTATTCTTAAGCAAAAATAACAAAATAATGTGATAAAAAATTAACGAGTTTTGTCATTTACTGTGGTACAAATTACAAACCTACTACTGCGTGGAGTGTGTTTGTCTCTCTGTTGTGTCGCGCCCTCTACTGGATAAAGGCCTGAACCAAATCTTTGAGATTTACAGTGATTCTAAAAAGTATTTGGACACTTAAGCCACATTAAGCCACTTTTTTGACATTCATCTTAAAGAAAGAGGTTCTATAATTTCACTTAAGTGAAAATTTGTCCATTTGTTTCCCAGTAACAGCATCATTTAGTCTAACCTATACAAACACATAAAGAAAAAATGCCAAGTGGTGAAATCAGACTTTGTCTCCTAGATGGTCATCCTCTTCTTTCT
>CM070028.1:125875-146167 GCA_036247105.1 Cirrhinus mrigala
GGGGAGAGGTACAGGACATTGCATTTAAGAAATTGAAGGAGAGTCTCCTACAAGCACCCATATTGGCATATGCTGATTTTGAGTTGCCATTTTTGTTGTATACTGATGCCAGCCAGACAGGCTTGGGAGCAGTATTGGCACAGGTTCAAGAGGGGAAGGAGAGAGTAATTTCTTATGCAAGTAGCAGTCTTCGACCAACGGAAAGGAATGATAAAGATTACAGCTCATTCAAACTGGAACTTTTGGCTTTAAAATGGGCTATAGTGGAAAAGTTTAGGGAATATCTTGCCGTGTTTCCCTTTACTGTTTTCACAGATAACAACCCCTTGGCTCATTTGAATACAGCAAATCTGGGCACAGTGGAGCAACGATGGGTGGTTCAGCTTGCAGGATTTCAGTTTGAGGTGCGCTATAGACGAGGGCGGACAAATGGAGATGCTGATGCCCTCTCCAGGTGGCCTGTGAGTGAGAGTTCTGATGGGGCAGTCCCATGTGGTGAGGTCGGGTATGTCGCATCTGAAGTCGTCCGTGCCTGTGTTCATGCCTTTGTTCCAGTTACTGAGAATGTGGAGGAGGGTCACAAGTTCAAGACAGTGGTACATACAAATCAAGGAGACCGAGTTGACCTCAGTTTGTTGGCTGAGTGGTAGAGGGCACAGCGGACTGATCCAGCGGTATCACGACTGTGGATCTATATGGACCGAGGGAGAGGGCCCACTCCAAGGAAGCGAGCAGCGGAAGATCGATCTACTCAAGTGCTGCTGCGACAGTGTGCCCGTCTCTGTGTTGATCAGGCTGCTCTTTACTTCCTATTTTGGAGTGTTACAAAATGACGTTGCATTGCAGCCGCCGTCCTCTCTGACTGAATACAGTATGTTTGTGAAGTGCAGAGCAGAATTTAAATTGTTAATCGCTGAAAATATTCTTCAGATTATTTCCCTATTAATTCTGTGAAGGTGCGCGCGCATCATTCAAACGCACCTCACCAGAAACACTGCATGTCGTAATCTGTGACAAATGCAGGCGAGAGACAATAAGCGTTCGATTTTCCTGCCGTAAAAACTGAGGCTTGAATTTGGGTCCGTTCCTTGCAGTCATATGGATTTTAAAGATTTACATCTTACATGTACAGCGCACAAATAAAATCACTTAATTTTGTAATTATGTTGCGTTTTGGTGTGTTGTATGGTTCTATTGTTAGTCACCGCATGTCGGAGAAAACGGCTTTTGTGTCCCGCCACGGCAAACAAAGAAAATATTACATGAATGGTTAAACAATTGCTGAAATGTTATTTATTTTAAGGGTTTAAAATGTAGTCTTGTTTAACATCATGCATCTTGGAAACGAGCTGGCAGCAGAATCACACAGAACAGAACAAAATGTTATAATTTCATATTGAGTAACAATTAAACAATTTAATAATGCAACTGAAAACATAAGGCCATTGATATGACAACTAAAAACAATGAAATAAATACCGCAATTTTAATATTCGTAAGTAATATTAAAATATTCGTATCAGTATTGAAAATTTAGATGTTGAAAATACATAAGTATTTGTACGTTTAGATGTTGTAAATACGTCAGTATTGTACATTTTCGTGTCTGGAAAAACGTAAGTAAATGTATGTTTTATAGAACCACTTTTTACGTAAAATACATACGAATTATAATGAGATCACGTTGGTACAGATGCTCTCAGTTTCTAATTGTAGCATAAGTTTTCCAACTGAACTAAATTATTTCCGGTTGGTCATTGAGCACATTCAAAACAATGGCGGGAGGCGCTTGATGCACAGTGGGATTGCGATAATTTATTTAATCCTTCCGTTTAAAATGTCAACATTAAAATTAGATCCTTCTCGTTCGGTGGTTGAGTGCTCCCTCTGGTCCAGAACTAACATTCGTAAACGTGTTTAACGGTAGATTTGCGAGAAATGCACCTGGGTTGCGGCAGTGAAGGGAGAAGGCTGGATAACAACTAGCAACTCTAGAATATACAGCACACATTTCGATTCAGGAAAGTAAATGTTGTTTTTATTTCATTAGATTTTTTTGTATTTCTTTACATTAACTCTTCAAGTATGATGCAGCATAATTTAAGACAGCATTTTTTATTTAAGTTTTTATTTCTGTTTTATTTCTAAGTGTTATGTGGGCTACGAGTATAAGATCGCAGTCATCTAGCTATTTTGTCAGTTGACAAATGCAGTGGGTAACAAGTTATAGAACTGTAAACATTTTTCATCTTAAGCTTGGGTAATGTTAATTCCAATATATACTGATGTATTAAACAGTAATATTATTATTTTTAGATATTGTGCATTAAATTAAAGAATTGTTTTTTCTACTTTTGTCATTAGGAAAGCCATCATTTGTAATGTAAGACACCTAAGACAGTGCTACAGGGAGATAGGAAAGACAGCTGATTGTCTTGCAGTGCCAAACCACATAAGACCATATGAACTTGAGAACTTAAGGGTTAAAATGCAATGCAGTACTTCAAGCTGGTTGTTGTTGTTTCAGTTGTTGAAGCGTTTTATGTTCATATAAATAGTTACACATATTAATACATTTGCTGGAAATAAAAACAGTTGAAAGTGTGAGGATGTTTTTTGTTTATATACAGTACTGGTCAAAAGTTTGGACACAATACTTTTTTAAATGTTTTTGTTATTGTAAATGTTCTTATGTTCATCAAGTCTGCATTTATTTGAGCAAAAATGAAGACAAAAACTGTAATATTGTGAAATATTATTATAATTTAAAGTAATGGATTTTTATATATAATATACTTCATATTTATTTTTTGTGATGCAAAGCTGAATTTTCATCAGCCTTTACTCCAGTCTTCAGTATCAGACTTCATTTCATACAAAAGGTAATTTTAGAATTAAGTTGCAGACGTTGAGATGTTGATGTCACCATGATGGAGATCAGTGTTTAGTTGGGCTCTTGACCCTTGATTACTTAAGCATAATTTTTCTCTGGCTGTTTTAACTTTGTGTTTATAAAGCACATTTGTTAAAGTGACAAATGTAAGAGAAAAATGGTCAGATGATGTTGGTTATTTATTGCTGGTGGTGTAAACATCAGCAAGAAACTATTAAGAATAACTCATTAAGGGGCCAGCCTTTATATATATATATATATATATATATACCCTTCATCTCATTTCTGGAGCTGGGCCTGAGCAGTGGAGTAACCAGCATATGATCAGTGCAGCAGTGTTCTGTGTAAATAAGGTCAAGTTGTTTGTCTGATTTGTGAGTAGCCGTAATTAACACCCGCTTGAGATCAAAAGAGGTTTGCAGCCTAAGAATTTGATGATAGCAATGCTATTGGCAATGGAAAGCCTTTTTTACCATGCCAATAAAGCCAATGTAATATTCAATCTAATAATTAAAAAAAGTGTCAATGAACTCAAAAAGTTCAATTAAATTAAAACAAGCAACATTCAACCAAACAGACATGCTGATAATACAGTATGCTAAAAAAAAAAAAAAAAACTTTAAACAAGGCTGTGTGTTTGGGACTGTCTAGTCTGTGAGTGTGGTTTCTCTGTTGGTCAGAATAAGGATGTTGAAAAACGCACTGTACTTGCCCACATGTTTGTTCATCTCCTGACAGCAACCTCCCACCAGAGTTTCTCCTCCCACCAGACCATCAGAGTATATTAACCTTGAGTCTAACAGTCCCTTAACAACCTGTCAGGATAGGAATCTTTCTTGATTAAGCCTAGATCTGAAAAAAGGTAATTTCTTGTTATAGAAAAATGTCAGCTGTTTAAGTAATTTTTTTGAAAAAAACATTTGAAAGTTGAAGAAGCTGAAGTTATGAAATATTCTGGGTGGTTCCCTGGAATGAGGAAGTTTTGTGCTTTTTTGTTTTATTTTGACCATAAATGGAAAACATCACATTCAAGACATGACATTGTATTAAAGACTCCATGACAGCAGGAATATACACATTATTGAGAGAAGTATTTTACTTGACGATCAAGAGACTAAAGGAAGCTTCAATCTAACACACATGTAAGTCTGAGTACATTTATTCATTTAATTTACTATAGTTCATTTCACTTTTTGGATCAGGCTACACAAATAACAAGCTTTTGTATGTATGTATGTATTTAATAAAATAAAGTGTAGACATCACAGATAGATCATTGGACAAAGAAAAGTCTTGCGCCTATTTTTATTATATTCCAAAACATATTTATTTATGTATTTTTTTGTATGTTTGTTTGTTGTGAAACCAGCAAAATATTATATTGTCTAATGGATGGAAAATCCAGAGAGATTTGTAGTGTCTGCCTGAGGGGAGAAGTGCAAACAGGTTGTGTCTGGGGTGAGATGGGTCTTTTTACAGTTCTTACTATACAGGCTGTGTGTGTGATCTGATCGGCCAACAGTTCTAGCGCCGCGTTCACACGCGTGTCAGGAGGAATGTACACACTCAACAGAATAAACGAGGAAAACTCGCAGTATACCCGCAGTGAATAAAAAGGCTTACAGTTAATAAAGACAGCTTGCAAGTTTGGGCAGCACATCTTCTTTAAAACTGTCACATCTGTACACCAGCCTTCATTGATTTACAAACATAACCCACCGCCTCTCATTTTCCCTGACGACTGGTGGCGCAGTGTTCAGATTTACTCTGAACAGCTGGAAGCCTGTTAGATGAAGTACTGTCCGGAATGGCTCCGTTCAACCAGGTTTCCGTAAAGCAAAGTGCAGCAGAGTTTAAAAAGTCCTTGTTTGGGTGGGTGAGGAGTTGTAGTTCGTATGATTTATTTGCAAGAGAACGGAGATTCGCCAGATGAATACTGGGCAACGGAGTCCTAAAAACCGTGTTGTCGGAATTTCATTTCCCTCGCTTGCGTCGCTTTTCTAGTGAAGCTGATCAGAAAAACATTGCTTAAGGCAGGACAAACAAACAAAAACAGTAAAAGTACAGAGGAGCGACAAACCGAGGCAGCCATGTGCAGCGCCATCTTGATCAGAGAAGATCACGTGGTCTCTCTGGGGTCTTGAATGGGGTCTTATGTCATCACTTATGTCTGACATAATAGAACGCACGGCGTATTGAAGCGTACTACGATACTTTCTTTTTCAAAAATAGCATTTCACCCTAATTTCGGAAGTATTTATATGCTCAAACAAAATATATTGATAATATTTGCCAAGATGTCTATCAGGTACGTTGATGAATATAGAGTGTAACACTATTTGGATGAACTTCCTGATGAAGGCCTGATATGCATTGCTGCTTGTATTAGTCGAATCGTGTTATCGAATGGTTTACTTAAACTAGAAGATGGAGATCTTTAAGCATCATTAAAACATTTAACATGAATTGGTTAATGAGTGATTATCAGATTTATCTTTATGGTTTATCTGCTGTTACTGTTGTTTTTATGACATTAGTAATTAGCTTTAGCCATGTGCATTACCATTGTTTGTTTCACGGTGTATGTGCAGTTAGTTTAGTTGATAGTAGTTGGATTTTCGTAGTCTAATGGTGCATTTAATGTTACTCCAGTGGGGTAAGATGGGTGAAGATGCTCCCCTACAAGAACATTTACTAACAAATTGCAACATCTGTAGATGAGTTTAACATGTAGCATGTATGATGATGATGATCCACACAATATAATATTAAGGGCAGTAAATGGATACGTATATTAATATAAATGCATTTTGACAATTTATTTAAATGGGATTGTTAACTCGTCTATGATTTCAGATTGAATGATTCAGTTTCTGTCTCTCCGCCTTTCCACGTGTGTGTGTTAGAATAGTTGCTACACACAAACTGTCATATCCAACATAACTGACAGATCACTATTATGACAAAACATTAGATCATTTAACCGCAAGGGCATCTTATCTCATCTTTGTGGGACTCAAACTTTGACTTTGTAATGGACCTTTTTCACATTTCCGGGTTTCTCAGCAGAGCATGTCCATATATATATATATATACACTACCGTTCAAAAGTTTGGGGTCAGTAAGACTTGTAATAGTCTTTAAAGTAGTCTCTTATGCTCATCAAGGCTGCATTTATTTGATTAAAAATATAGAAAAAAAACCAGTAATATTGCAAAAATTTTTTACAATATAAAATAATGTTTTTTATTTTAATATATTTTAAAATAGAATTTATTCCTGTGATGAAAAGCTGAATTTTTATCAGCTGTTACTCCAGTCTTAAGTGTCACATGATCCTTCAGAAATCATTCTAATTTGCGGATTTTTTATTAGAATGATCAATGTTGGATAATATCAACAGTTGTGCTGCCAAATATTTTTTGGAACCTGTAATTTTTTTTTTTCAGGATTCTTTCATGAATAACAAGTTTAAAAAGTACAGTGTTTATTCAAAATATAAATATTTTATAACAATGTAAATGATTTATTATTAACTTTTAATAAACTTTTAATTATTAACTTAATACATCCTTGGTGAATAAAAGTATTAATTTCTTTAAAAAAAAAAAAAGAAAAAGAAAAGAAACAATAAAAATATACTGACCCCAAACTTTTGAACGGTAGTGTGTGTATATATATATATATATATATATATATATATATATATATATATACATATATATATTGTTGCATTCCCATTTGCTAAAATAGCAAAAGAAAAACACCATTATAGTGTTTTCAGGACTTTCAAAAAAAGAGAAGAGTCAGTCAGAAGAGAGAACAATATCAAATTTACCATCCCTCCTACAGACGCTTAAAAACCGTTTTTGGTTTTTTTTGGAAAAAATTTGATGTAAAGGTGATATAATTCAAATGATAGTGTTATAAATGCACATGCACTTTCTTAAAAAATCTAAATATAAAAAACTTTCAAGGTGCTTACAATGCTGAAGTTTTTTCTTCTGTTTTTGCAGTGGCTGTGTCATCGTTGTGTTTGCAGTGCTAATAAACAAAGGTGAGCATGTAAAAAACACATTTGAGAGATAAATTCATGCTGTATGGATAAATGCCAGGTTCAGTGTATACATTTAAAGTTTCTGTCATTTCAGTGTGTCTGCAGGTCAGAGTAGAGGGTTTTATCGGTGATTCTGTTGTCCTGCCGTGTTCTTCAGCTCAACATGATCTTAAACTTCAAGACATGAACGTGCACTGGAGAGACAAAAGTGACAAAACTGTGTTTAGTATAATTAAAAGAAATCATTCAGTAGTAGGACAAGACCCACAGTACAAGAACAGACCTGAACCTTTCCCATCTGAGTATCTGAGAGGAAACTTCTCCATCAAACTCCCTGATCTCACTCGCGCTGATGCAGGAAAATACAGCTGCTACATCTCACACTCATCTGAACTTAAGACTGTACAGCTGATCATCAATGGTGTGTAAAATTGGTTGATTAATGTATAGTGATTTTTATTAACAAAGTTTTTGTACGATCTGAATACAATAAGTGTTTGGCCAACTCTAATGTTTCAGTCTGAATGTTGCTGTATATAAATTATAGATCAATATTTTGTGTTTCTCACAGTGCATAATGTTGTTTGTTGTTTACTGTTTTGTTGCAGAAAAAGCAAACAAATTATATGCCGGAGCAGTTCCTGTGGGGACGTCATCGTGCTGGTTCTACATTGTATTATCTGTATTATTTACAATGTTTATAGCCTGATTCATCAAATTTCTCTGGATTTCAAGCTGCCTTTTGCTCTTCTGTCATGAATAAAGAACAAAAAACATGAAATGTATTTGTCTTTATTTGTGTTATTAAATGTTTATGTCAAAACTACTCATGATTTATCAAATCATTACACATCAATTTATTTTTTTCTTTGTATATACAGATAAATCATGGTGCTCAGGGTCATCAGCTCTGCAGACTCATGTTGTAAGAACACAATTTACAATTTACCACATCACAAAATGAATACAGTAGATGGTGTCTTTACTCTTAACCTTCTTAATCATCTGCCCTACTCCAACGAGCACAAAAGATTGTAAACTTATACTAAAGGAGAAGTCCACTTCCAGAACAAAAATGTACAGATAATGTACTCACCCCCTTGTCATGATGTTCATGTCTTTCTTTCTTCAGTCGTAAAGAATTTATGTTTTTTGAGGAAAACATTTCAGCATTTTTCTCCATATAGTGGACTTCTATGGTGTGCCCGAGTTTGAACTTCCAAAAGGCAGTTTAAATGCAGCTTCAAATGATCCCAAATATGATTTTAAACATTCTCCGCTGAGGAAGAAGGGTCTTATCTAGTGAAACGATCAGTTATTTTCATTTAAAAAAATACAATTTATATACTTTTTAATGTCAAACATTCGTCTTGCTCTGCCTGAACTCTTCTTTTCTCCGGTTCATGACAGTTAGGGTATGTTGAAAAAGTCCCATCTCATGTTCACAGTATTTGATCTTCTTTGCATGTTCACTTTGCAAAGACTAGGCTGGTACTTCTGCAGCGATGTAGGATGATTTTGAAATTATTTTTGAAGTTGAGGGAGAAAATACAATTGGAGTTTTTCAACATAGCCTAACTGTCTTGAACCAGAATACACAGAGTTCAAGGCCTGCAAGGCAAGACGAGCATTTGAGAATAAAAAGTATATAAATTGTATTTTTAAAGTGAAAATAACCGATCGCTTCGCTAAATAAGACCCTTCTTCCTCGGGTGGAATCATCTTTTTGATTACAATGAGACATTCATTTCATTAAATTATACTGTTTTCTTTGTGAAAATTCTACCACCTACTCTGCAAAAACATATGTTGTGTCCAACCTTTCATTTCTCACATGTATTTAATTGAAAACAACAATAAAAGATTGTAAAGGTTGAAGTTGACTGTAACTCGATAATACAATTTATGTTGTTGTCTTTTTTGAGGTATATACAGTAAGTGCCTATTCACAAGCTGATTTATTTATGGTATAATACAGTAAATGATTAGAAATAATGTTTAATGTTTTCCAGTCATTATTTGCAGCATACCAGCCACCCCAGAAACGCAATAATTTTGTGCTTTGTTGCTTTTCATATAACACAGCTGCAGCTTTCATATTCTGTCAGTTTTACCATGAAATATAAACTATTTATTCCAAGTTTACTGCATGCGCAATAGGGTAGAATATACTCTCAAAATATTATAACTTTAATCTTGTAGTTGCTACAAATTAATTCTCATTATTTTGACTTTATTCTCAAAATATTTTGACTTTATTCTTTCAACACTACGACTTTATTCTTGTAATTTTGACTTTATTCTCAAAACATTTCAATTTATTCTCAGAATTTTGACTGTTGTCAAAATATTTCTACTTTATTCTTGTTATTTCGACTTTATTATCAAAATTTGACAATTTTAACATCATAATCTTCGTCGTGGTACTAAAACGGCATCGTAGTTTCTAGATCAACAGGTTTTTTTTTTTTGTTTGTTTTGTTTTTTTTGTTTTTTATATATATATATAACAGTCTTAATCATAACCCTACACCTAACCTAAACCATAACCCAGCCCTGATATCAGAGGACAGTTATTTTTTGATAAAAATGATGTATATTCCCTAACATTAACCCCAGCCTAACACTAACATTAGTCACAAACCCAACCCTGGAATCTGATTGGTTAATAGGGATTTTGTTCCAGGATGTTGATTCAGGAAACATATCCTACTTATTATTTGTGTCTAAACACACCTAAAACAAGGTATGAAGCAAAAGTGTTTAAGATATTAAGTATAGTTTTCAAAGAACATACTACTTGAATTAAGTCATCCGCAAATCAAATTATTCTTAAGCAAAAATAACAAAATAATGTGATAAAAAATTAACGAGTTTTGTACTGTGGTACAAATTACAAACCTACTACTGCGTGGAGTGTGTTTGTCTCTCTGTTGTGTCGCGCCCTCAACTGGAGAAAGGCCTGAACCAAATCTTTGAGATTTACAGTGATTCTAAAAAGTATTTGGACACTTAAGCCACATTAAGCCACTTTTTTGACATTCATCTTAAAGAAAGAGGTTCTATAATTTCACTTAAGTGAAAATTTGTCCATTTGTTTCCCAGTAACAGCATCATTTAGTCTAACCTATACAAACACATAAAGAAAAAATGCCAAGTGGTGAAATCAGACTTTGTCTCCTAGATGGTCATCCTCTTCTTTCTTCTCTTCATCTTGATTTTTCTGATTCTGCCGGCTCTTCTGCGTGGACTCCATCCTTGAGCCTTCAAGGAGCCGTGCCATGAAGGCCAGTCCTTCACGTTTAATGTATGACTTTCCAGCGAATGTATAGAGAACAGGGTTTTTGCAGCTACTGATGAAGGTGATATTGGAGCTGAAGCTTCGGAATGAAAACCAGATATGATTTAATCTGTGAGAAAGAGGGTTAAATAAGATATTAAATAAGTTACTTTACACACACAATGAAAGAACTCAGGATAATTTGTGTGTGTGTGTGTGTGTGTGTGTGTCTGTGTGTGTGATCAATTCACCTGGCTTTTGCACGGGAATCGTCTGGGAGAAAAATCACAGCAATCTGTGCAGGTAAGTCAACCAAACAAGCTCTCAGATACAAAGATCACATTTTAAAGGCTCTATAGTGAATATTCATGCATAAAAAATATAGAAAATAGAAATAAAAATATTATACATATTTGTAAAACGTTATAATTAAAATATTTAGTTAAGGGGATAGTTCATCCAAAAAAGTCATTATGTTTGTTTTCTTTTTGCACAAGAAAGCATTCTTGTAGCTTCATAACATTACAGTTGAACCACTGATGAACCACTGATGTCACATGGACTATTTTAATGATGTCCTTACTACCTTTCTGGGCCTTGAAAGTGTCAGTTGCGTTGCTGTCTAGACAGGGTCAGAAAGCTTTCGGATTTAGTAAAAAGTATCTTAATCTTTGTTCAAAGATGAACAAAGTTCTTACGGGTTTGGAACAACTTGGGGATGTGTATTCCATAACAGAAGTTTCAGAAAAATATTGTGTTTTCCCACTAGGTTATCCCAGTTGAGGTGAGTCACACACCTCCACCATATTCATGGTGTGGAAAGGAAGCCAGATCAGGCAGAAGGTGATGACAATCACCAGGATGAGTTTGCCACTTTGGATGTGCCTACGGAACCGTGTCTTGTGAATGCTGTGCAGGATGCACACGTAACTGCTTATGATCAGCCCATACGGAATTAAGAAACCCAGCAGAATTTCCAAACAGTGGTGCAGCATCACCTAAAACAGAGTGAGGTCATATTTGACAGCATGAGAATAACCACTAAACTATCATTTCATGAGTTTGCCTGCCCATCCAGTCCTGATAGTTAATGGTAAACGAAGATGGTTTGCAGTCCTCAACAGAGACTTGAACCCAAGGCTCGACTTGAGCTCCGAGTTCATCCCTTCCATTGCGGTACTGCAGAGAGGGAGAATAACAGAAATAGAGGAGGAGATGGGGAAGTGGAGGGATGGCGTAATGACCCCTGATAGCACAGGTACATCTCAGAGACGTCTGTTTGACATCTGCATTTACATCTGCAAGATGTATTTTTTAGATTGTTTGCTCATCTGCAATACGTCTGTAGGACATTTCCTATCAGATGTCAAGTAGACGTCTATTAGATGTCTTTAAGATGTTTATGATTTAGAATGTATGTAAAACTGACATCTTACAGACTTCTGTCAGATGTTTGTACACAGCAGATGCTTTCCAGATCAAGTGATCTTTAACAGACGTCTTGCAGACGTACGTGTGCTATCTGGGACTGCTGCTTACATAAGAATTAGAATATAGAGGCACATTAGAAATACGTGCCTCTATATACATTTCTGCAAAACTGAAAAAAACGTACCTATATGTATGGATCACTGCAGCATGAACACTAGAGGCAGTAAAACTCAGACAACTTTTATTGTTTTTCACACAAGGTTTGATTTACACACAGAGTTTGGATTAACAAAGCCTAATTTTCACACAATTACTTGCAGAATATTAAATTTCAAAACAATCCTGCGTGATTTGAAAACTGATACTTTTGAACGTTGTTGTCACATATACAGCTTCATATGCATGAGTCTTCTAATTAGGTAGGTTTGCTCGGAAGCACACCCGATACAGCATTACACCTGAGTAAAGAAAGAGCTCCGGTACAAACCCTGTGAAACTATGGTTTGACAAAACAGCTCAGATCTGCATAAGGAAGTTAAAATAGCACAGCTGCATCAACAAATGTGTTTTTATATTACTTTTGCATTTGTTAACACCATCGGCTAGGTTTAGGGTTGGGTTTGGTGTAGGGGATATTTCCAACACGATAGAGCATTAACCATTAGCGACACTACTGGGATATTTGAATTCTGAACAGCCAGCTGTGATATGTACCTTAAGCAGTGTAATAAAAATGCAGCAATACGTACCTGTATCATCGTAATAAAACGGTGCCACGGTTTTAGTGACAGTAAGGCACGTGAAACGTGCAGTAAGGTATGTAATTACAGTGTTGCAGAAATGTATATACAGTAGAGGCATGTATTTCCGATAAGCCTGGGTTGGGATTGACAGGACAGAATTATTAGGCTCCTCCCGAACCGACATTTGGAACTTCATTTCATCTAAAGTTCATTTTCAAGATAATTTTTTAAATATTAGCAATGATTGATTTAGACTTCTTAGTAAGTATGTTTATATGCACTAATTTTCAGAATTTTTGGCAATCAGAATGAATCCAAGCCGATTTTAGACTCTGAAAGTTTTTATAAACCCAAGCAATACTTTAAACTTCAGCATATTCACACATTTAAAACAGTATGATACGAGACTATGTTAATGTCACTGGAGCTACCATGAGTATAATATTCATTTTTGCCTTGATATCTGAAAAGAAAGCTGACATGTAAATCTCCCATAAGCTTTTATTTTGTAAATATTCAGTATCGTCCACTGACCAGTTGCTCATTTTTTCCTGTTAATGGAAAAAACTTCCAGGTTTACACCAACTTTTTCAATCACATCATCATTTCATTCAAATTGAGCTCAACTGAGGTTCCTGCATGAAGCCTTTTTGAGTCTGACTGAGCCATCTATCCGATTACTAATAGATTATTTACATAGCTGGTGTGATAGAATGACCCCTTCAGAGGTCACTAATAACTAGGCGAAAGGGGCCATGGGGTGGCTTTTGTCAACAAGTACATTTTTATTCAGACACATCAAAATATTAAAACATCACATCACTGATCTTTAATGCAAATACCCACATGAAAAGAAAATAAACATCAAAAGAAGTAAATAAAAATAACACAAAAAGAAAATCAACCATAGATGGCCACAGGTTACCTAGAAAGTGAAGACAGAAATGGCACAGGGGCAAGAGAGTGCTCACAGCAGTCAAGCTCACAGCAAACCTACAAAAATAACCAAAAAATAAAGTGATCAACCCACCACACAAAAACCCAGCCACCTCACCACCGCCATCCACACAGTGAGATCAACTCAGTGGCCACCGCTGGTGTAAGAAACCAAACCAAACCTACAAAAGAAAGAAATAAAAAAAAACTTAATTAACAGTGGGCAATGCAGATGACAAGCACAAGTCAGCATCAAATCACGATCACCATAAACCCAGTTTCTTTGGGGCCTAACGTCTCCTCTGTCACTCTGGGTCCCCAAATTCACGTAGCAAAAGTGATGAACAGACAGTATATTAAATCTAAAGTAAACAGTAACCGTGCATCCCTGAAAGGGAAAACACAGTATATTACAACAAAGTATAAAAATATAAAAACACATCAATTAAACAAGATACACCCACTATAATTACTACACAATTTAAAAACATAAAAAATACTCCCTTATAAAAATACAATACCTCTAACATTCACTATTTCGACTGGGATGGTCAAACAACGAACAGTCGGAAAGTAATTCAGCCACAACACTAAAACAAAATAAAAAAATAATATTAAAACGAACTCCTAAAAAACTAAATCATCAGTATTACAACACTACCTCCTTGATTGGTGCGTCATATGTTCAGTTCTTGATGAAGGCTCGGCAGTATTTAACGTAAATGCTTATCTGCCGCCATTCCTTTGAAGTGCTATATTTGCCGCGACATCAAGTCATACATAAACTACAATCAATAAAAATAGTGAAGTAATGAGAGAACACCTCTCACAAACGAGTCTTCTTACCTACCCTTCTTTACAAAGTTCAAACTCCACCGCGATATCCCCAAGATTAAAAGCGGAAGTGAAAAAGAACAAACAACCTTCACTACCTCCTTATATAACGCTGGGGCTGCTGGGACTTGTAGTGCTCAACCCATATCCCATTACACTGGTAATAACTCAAAGAATGAGACATTCTAGTAGATTGGGTTTGATCACAGACCGTTCTCACACTTCAGGGTTCATTGAAGTGGTATGCATTATACATAGAAAAACCATGAGGTTTATCCACCAGGGCCCATACTTCACAAAACATTTATCTTACCACTAAGAATTTTCCTAAATAGCAGTAACTGTTTTTGATCAGGTTGTTGATTGTGGCCTGTGGCATGTTGGTTCACTCCTCTTCAATGGCTGTGCAAAGTTGCTGGATATTGGCAGAAACTGGAACATGCTGTCGTATATGCCGATCCAGAGCATCCCAAACATGCTCAATGGGTGACATATCCGGAGAGTCTGCTGGCCATGCAAGAACTGGGATGTTTTCAGCTTCCAGGAGGTGTGTACAGATCCTTGCAACATGGGGCCGTGCATTATCATGCTGCAACATGAGCTGATGGTCGTGGATGAACAGCACAACAATGGGCCTCAGGATCTCATCACAGTATCTCACAGTATCAAAATACCATCAATAAAATGCACCTGTGTTCGTTGTCCATAACATACACCTGCCCATACCATAACCCCACCGCCACTATGGGCCACTCGATCCACAACATTGACATCAGCAAACCGCTCACCCACACAACGCCATACACGCTGTCTGCCGTCTGCCCTGTACAGTGAAAACGTCCCGGTTACGTATGTAACCTTGGTTCCCCGAGGGAACGAGACGCTGCGTCCAGAGAACGCTTTGGGAACGCCCTTGGCGGACGACGCTCTGAAAGAATGTGTAACCGAACCAATGAGAAAGCGGGACGTCACAGGCGGGTGACGTCATCAACCAGGAAGCATAAAAGCACGTGCGAAGCCGGCCGGCGTCAGCTTCGTGAATGAAGCGAGCGCTCAGCAGGGATGCCGGAAGGATGGACCGAGACGCAGCGTCTCGTTCCCTCGGGGAACCAAGGTTACATACGTAACCGGGACGTTCCCCTTCAGGAACTCGAGCTGCGTCCAGAGAACGCTTTGGGAACGAGATGCCCACGCCACCAGACTTCCAAAACCCTGCCAGTGAAAGAGCTAGGGCAGGAGGACAGAAGAGCCAGGAGTGGCTCGGACATCAAGGCTGTAGAACCTTACAAAGGTGAGGGGCGTGGACCATCCCGCAGCATTACAGATGTCCTGTATTGGGACACCTGCAGAGAAGGCCTTAGAGGCGCCCAAAGCGCGCGTAGAATGAGCCTTGACCCCCAAAGGTGAGGGGAGGTCAGAGGACTCGTAAGCCGTAGATATAGCATCTACAATCCATCTACTTAAAGTCTCTTTAGAGGCAGGAGACCCCTTCTTAGGGGGGCCATAGCAGACGAACAACTGTTCTGATTTTCGCCACAGGGCAGCTCTGTGGACATATGCATCTAGGGCACGTACCGGGCACATACAATTAAGCTTCTGCTGGTCAGGCTCCCGAAAGGGAGGAGGACAAAAGGCCTGGAGCACAACCGGCTGTGGTGGGTGGGTGGGGACCTTAGGAACATACCCTGGTCTAGGGTAAAGAAAGGCTTTAATATTGCCTGGAGAAAACTCTAAATGAGAAGGGGCCACAGAAAGGGCCTGCAGGTCCCCAACCCGCTTGAGGGAAGTAAGGGCTAGTAGAAGCACCGTCTTAATGGTAAGAAACCGAATCGGGATTTCTTCCAAAGGCTCAAACGGAGGTTTGCAAAGAGCCTCAAGCACCACAGTCAGATCCCAGGAAGGGACGCGGGGTCGTGTCGGAGGCCTCAGCCTCAGTACACCACGGAGGAAACGTATAACCAGGGGGTTCTTACCCACAGAAACACCATCGAGAAGGGCGTGGTAGGCCGAGATTGCCGCCACGTAAACCTTCAGGGTGGAGTGGGCTAACCCTGTGGAGAAACGAGCCTGCAAAAACTCCAGTACTGTACCAACCGGGCAGTTAGCTGGGTCTTGCTGGCGCTCTTCACACCATGAAGTGAAAAGCTTCCACTTAAGGGCATATAGTTTCCTCGTAGAGGGAGCTCTGGACTGGAGGATGGTCTCCACAACCTCAGTTGAGAGACCGGAATCTATGAGTTGTGCCCCCTCAGGGGCCACACCCACAGCTTCCACAACTCCGGACGGGGGTGCAGGATGGCGCCCCCCGCCTGAGAGAGGAGATCCCTCCTGACGGGGATCTCCCATGGAGAGCCGTCGAGGAGAGATATCAGGTCCGAGAACCATACTCGGCCCGGCCAGTACGGGGCTACTAACAGTAGGCTGACCCCGTCCCGGCGTACTCTCTCCAGAACTCCTGGGAGCAGAGCAATCGGGGGAAAGGCGTACAGACGAAGCCTCGGCCACGTCTGTACCATAGCATCCAGCCCCAGGGGAGCTGGATGAACTAGAGAGAACCAGAGGGGACATTGTGCATTCTCCCTCGTGGCAAAGAGATCTAATTGGGCTCGCCCAAAGATCTCCCATATCTGATTCACTACTTCTGGGTGAAGCATCCATTCCCCGGGCCTCGGCCCCTGTCTCGACAGGATGTCTGCTCCCACATTCAAATGCCCAGGAATATGCACTGCTCGAAGGGAGAGGAGTTTGTCCTGGGACCACACAAGGATCTGGTGCGCCAGCTTGTATAAGGGGCGCGACCGCAGACCTCCTTGGTGGTTGATGTAATAAACCACCGCTGTGCTGTCGGTGCGAACCAGCACATGGCGATTTCTGAGGTCTGGAAGAAAATATTTCAGCGCTCGAAATACGGCCAGCATCTCTAGGCAATTGATGTGCCAACCGAGATGACGACCCGTCCACAGACCTTGGGCGGGGCGACCACTCATGACCGCCCCCCACCCAGTGAGGGATGCATCTGTCGCTAGCGTTACACGGCGGCAAGGAACTCCCAAAGTCGGGCCCTGATTTAGGAACCACGGCTTCTTCCACATGTCTAAGGCACGTAGCCCTCTGCGCGTGACCTTGATCATACGGAGCGGGTTTCCCCTCGGGGAGAACCCTTTTGACTTGAGC
Source organism: Cirrhinus mrigala (assembly GCA_036247105.1). Taxonomy (NCBI): domain Eukaryota; kingdom Metazoa; phylum Chordata; class Actinopteri; order Cypriniformes; family Cyprinidae; genus Cirrhinus; species Cirrhinus mrigala. The sequence goes on from CM070028.1 coordinate 143,224, forward strand.
CACCACTGTAGGGGTCTCATGTACAGCAGGCCAAAAGGTATCACGTTGGACGCTGCTGCCATCAGACCCAACAGTTGTTGAAACTGTTTGACAGTGAGTGACAGGCCCTGCTTGACTCTCTTGACTGCGGTGAGGATCGACACAATACGAGCAGGGGACAAACGTGCCTGCATCGTGGTCGAGTCCCACACCACGCCCAGATAAGTGGTCCTCTGTAATGGAGAAAGTACACTTTTCTTGACGTTTAGTCTTAACCCCAACGTTTTCATGTGGGCGAGAACGACATCTCGATGTCGAGCCGCTAAACTCTCGGACGCTGCTAGGATCAGCCAGTCGTCGATGTAGTTTAAAATGCGAATGCCCTGAAGCCGAAGAGGGACCAGGGCGGCATCTACACATTTCGTAAACGTGCGGGGTGAGAGTGCTAAGCCGAAGGGAAGAACCCGATACTGGTAAGCTTCGCCCCTGAAAGCAAACCTCAGGAACTTCCTGTGTTGAGGAAGGATGGAAACGTGAAAGTACGCGTCTTTCAGGTCTATCGTCACAAACCAGTCCTCGGACCTGATTTGTGACACTACTTGCTTGACTGTAAGCATCTTGAATTTCAGTTTCATGACTGAATGATTGAGGCGACGGAGATCGATGATCGGCCGCAGCCCTCCATCCTTCTTTGGAACAATGAAGTACCGACTGTAGAACCCGGACTCCCTTACGTGAGGAGGGACCACCTCGATGGCCTCCTTCCTCAGAAGGGTCTCTACTTCTTGCTCCATGACCAGAGCCTGCCTGGGGCCCACCAGAGTGGGAAAAACCCCGTCGAAAGGCGGCGGCGGGGCGCCGAACTGAATAGCATAACCTTTCTCTACAGTGCGCAGGACCCATGCAGACACATTTGGCAGTAGCTTCCACGCTGCTAAATAGTCTACTAAGGGAACCAGCCGCTCGAGGCTGGCCTCTGGATTTAGCTGAACTACTAGCTCGGAGACCTGTAACGGCGGACCGGCAGGAGACTGCCGAGCTAACTGTTCTAGAGACCCCCGAGGGGGTGACGAGCACCCTGGTTCCGCTACGTTCCCGGGCGGAAATATCCGGGGCAGAAGCTCGTCGGAGGCCGTTGTGTCCTGTAGCCTTGGCAGGAACAGCAAATCGACCTCCCGAGGGCACCGAGGAGAAACGGCCACCGTGTAATGCGGTGTAACTCGTTCCTCCCCGGTAGGGGCTGCCCTCGGCGGCCCTGGTCTGGCGTCAGGACCGCTTAGGGGCCTGGGCCCTCCTAGACTGAAGCACGACCCTCAGGTCGGGCCTCGCCTTGGAGGACCCCGGCCTAGAGTGCCGCGGGTCTCGGTCCCTGGACGGGGGAGCGCGAGTCGCGACACTCAACTTCTGGACTTGGCGGTACGAGGAGCTGGTACTCGGAGACGGCTGCTCACGCCCAGCAGCCGTCGGGGCTAGAGAGCGGCGAGGGAGGAACCTCTGGAACGCCGCCGCCTGCTTGCGAGCCTCCTGGTACCTGCTGACGACAGAATCTACTGCGTCGCCAAACAGGCCAGAAGGCTGAAGCGGGGCGTCCAGAAGGAAGACCCTGTCCTTCTCCTTCATATCGGACAGGGTCAACCACAGATGCCTCTCCGCGGCCACCATGGCTGCCATAGACCGCCCTACTGCCCGGGCGGTCTCCTTGGTGGCACGGAGAGCTAAATCTGCGGTCCTTTGAAGTTCCTCCAGATCAACTTTCTCACCCTCAGCTAGCCCTTTCAGCAGGTCAGCCTGATATGCTTGGAGCACTGACATTGTATGAAGACATGCTCCAGCTTGACCTGCTGCCGAGTACCCCTTACCCACAAGCGCTGAAGTTGTTCGTAGCGGCTTAGAGGGTAAGGTGGGAGCCTTCAATGACGATGCCCCGCTAGGAGACAGATAACTCGCAAGTGTCTGCTCTACACGGGGCATCGCCTTATAGGCTCGCTCATCGAGCCCCACCACATTTCCATAGTAATCTGAGGCGGGGACGAATAAGCGAGCCGAAAATGGTCTTTCCCACGATCTCGAGATCTCTGAGTGGAGATCGGGGAAGAACGGAAGGCTCCTCATTGGAGGTGGAGGCTTACTCCGCAGAAAACGCTCATCTAACCTGCTTCTCTGCGGAGTAGCTTTTACCTCGGCGGGCCAGTCGATTTTTAGCTTGTCGACCGCACGAGTAACCACCTCCAAAAGCTCCTCGTACTGCAGCGATTGAGGGAGTGGCTCCTCAATCGCACTCTCCAAGTCAACATCCTCAGATGAAGACAGAAGGAGAGAAGAGCCCGCTCCTTGGGAGGAAGTAGCCGCAGTGCGGGCTTCCGAACCCTCAGAACGGGCATCGGACCTGCCGGGTAAGGAAGGAGATAGGGGGTCACCCGTCTCCATTCCCTCCAGCAGGTCCAACTGCGAACCCCAGGAATGCAGTACCCGCTCCGCCTCAACGGAAGCGGGACCAACACCCTGGGGAACGCTGGTGAAGGCTCCCTCCTCAAAGAGAGCCTTCCGGGAGCGGAGCACCCGCAAAGGAAGTGCTTCACAATGCGGGCAGTCAGTCCTCTCGAGGGCTGACAAAGCATGCTCCGCTCCCAAGCAGACCACGCACATGCTGTGTGTATCCCCGCTCGTAATATATCTCTTACAAGGGGGAACACACAGCGTGAAACGCGGCCCGCTCTTATCACCACTCTTAGAACTTTTCTTTTTTAGACATATCCTCGAAATAAAAGGCGTGCTAACTTGCACAAAAACAGAGGATATCAGACACAAACACAGAGCGCTCCGCTGAAAGACAGAAGCTGACGCCGGCCGGCTTCGCACGTGCTTTTATGCTTCCTGGTTGATGACGTCACCCGCCTGTGACGTCCCGCTTTCTCATTGGTTCGGTTACACATTCTTTCAGAGCGTCGTCCGCCAAGGGCGTTCC
>CM070028.1:146267-189098 GCA_036247105.1 Cirrhinus mrigala
AGAAGTGTATGGCGTCATGGTCACAGCTCTCTGACACTGAGTTTAAAAACAACAACAAAAATATACTGGAAATGTGGACAGGACATTATCCAGCAATTTTATGGACCTTTTTTTTTTTTTTTTTTTTTTACCTTTCACTGTTTTTTTTTTTTTTTTTTTTTTTTTTCTCTGTCTTTCACATTTAGGCAGTTTTAGGGACTGAACTACAATGGGATTTTAAGCTTTGACTCATTTTGTCTCACTTATCTTGACCAGGTCTTTTAGTTTCCATATTGTTTTAAAGATTTTTCTTGTATTTCACAAACTGATTCAATCAGGGGTAGCCTTTGTATTTATTTATTTATTTATTTATTTATTGTCTTTCTTCCCCTTTCTTCCTGGATCCCTCTAGCTGACCAGAACAATGTGATGTTTCTTTCTTCTGTTGAACACAAAACAAGCTATTCTGAAAAATGTAGGTAACCAAAGAGCTCCTGGTATGGACTTCCATTGTAAATGGATTAACTATCTCTTTAAATTTCAAGATTGTCTTAAAAATTGCATGTCTAAAAGATGTTCACCTTATCAAAAAAACTGCATGAATTTGATTTCATTTTGTTTAGTTTTGATGCCATAAAATGGTTAATTTAATAAAGCATATTTTGTCAAATAAAAATGTGTTCAAAAATTAGACAATTTTTGTAATCACTGTGTAAGTTTAGCTACAGGCCCCCACCTAACCATCCCCCTTCAAATAGTTTTACAATTCGTCTACTGATTAGACGTCGAGGAGTTTCGTCTTGTAAACAACTGACTTCTAGGTAAAAAAAATAAAATAAAATAAATAATAGCGTTTTACTGTGACAAGCCAACCGAGAATCAGTCATTGTGAACAAAACTTGTCTATTTCCAGCGACAACACTGAGCTGAGTTGCAGTTTATTCAAATGAACAGCTACAAGATACAGACAGACTTATACATCGGATATTGATCCACCTGTAGTGCTGCACCAGCAGTTCCCGGGCTGATCGACTTTCATGTCCTGATACAGGTGGATACCAAATAAAACACCTCCTGGAACCATTCATGGTGTGTAGACGTTTCCACAATGAAATCTCGATGTACTGATTGGTGAAGGGAGACAATTTAAATCAAATGAACCACTCGCTTCGCAAAAGATTTACTGTTTCAAAGTGCTCAAATCTTTACAAGATGAGGACATCTGCTGGTAAAAGCGCGTAACTGCAATATATAAATAATACATATGGTATATTTTTGCCGTTTCTAATTAGAATCTTAAAATTATATACGTATTATTTGTATGCTATATAGTCTTTCATTCATTTTTATCACTATTACCTTTTTAGGGTTCCCTTAGAGCATTTATTCACACGCGCTCTTCAAAAGCGGCGCTTATAGAGGACGTGCAAACATACATACTGTAGATTAAAATGCATTTCTATTTAGATTGCACTGTATGTTAGCTTGCTAATTGTGCCCAAGAGCAGAATGTATTTAAGCCCATGTGTCTTAGGGGTGCGCAGGGCACAAACTAAGGCGGGGTTAATTGTAACACACGTGGTTTAAATATTTCCACACACACCAGCATAACCAAATTTACGGTATTTACACAGAAGAAAGTGCGCCAAAATTCAAAAGCCTTTTGAAGATATCGCTGAATATTTGTTTTACCATAGTAAAAGTGCATTTCTAGCTGAAGTAAATTTTAAATCAAAGTTTTTAGTATTAATTTAAAATGAGACAAGTATACTTCTATTTTAATCGCCAATCTGCAAGCCAGCAGAAAACACCAGTTTTATATTCCATTCGCGCTGAAGGGGAAATTATGTAACTTTACGTAAGACAAGCAATTAAGGGTGTATTCACACCTGTTTTGTTTGGTTCGATTGAACTGAACTCAAGTTCGTTTCCCCCCTTGGTCTTTTGGGCAGGTGTGAATACAGCAATCGCACTCGGGAACCGACCAAACAACCGTACCGAGACTCAGCTGAAGAAAAAACTCTGTTCCAAACCAACTCTGGTAGAGTTTAATGGATGAACCAATGAATGACCTTAGCACACATGTGGTTTTGTTTACAATTTCTGATTCACTCACAAAAAGAGCAGTGTGAAAGCAAACTGCACCAAGTTAAATAAATAAATAAATAAATAAATAAATAATCAACATTGTATTTGGTCCAGACCAAAGTAAGTGAACTAGGAGACTTTCCTGGTGTGAAAACACTCTTAGAAAATAGATGAATACATGATGACTCCTAGAGGTCAGTTATGGTACTACATTTTAGTAGAGGGATTAAACTTTCCAAAAGGCTTAATAAAATGGCCAAAATCGCCAAACACTTTTAGTTTTCTTTAGGCATTCAAAATGGCCACAATGTGGTTAGAGTTCAGTCTGACTTCCTGGTGTGCAGGACAGCAATATGAGTATTTTGCAGCTTCATTTCTGACTTTTTACATGTCATTTGTGTTGGACATTGTTTGCTTGTTTGTGTGCACAGGAAGTGGAAGTTCATTGCATCTCCTAAAAGATAATCAACATCAAATCTCTGCATGCAAACCTTTGACTCTCCTTAGCAGAAATGTTTCCAGTGTGGTTTAGCACAAGTAAAGTGTTAAGGTAAGCTCAGTACTTTCCACTTAAGAAAAAATGACTCATACAGTCTCATCTTTGTCTAGACAAGTGGTTCACCCTTGAACAGAGTTCCCATCTGCTTTAGACATATTGATTTTGATATACCTCAAATTAAAAACGAATGGCAGTGCAGACAACAGGGTTTTAGTAGTTTTATAGAATGATTGTTCTACATCTATAAACACTATCTAAATATCTATAAAACTAAAAAAAAAAAAAAGTTTCATACTGTTAAAGATTAAACCACTTGGCTTTGCAGTTCACTGGTGATCATGTGTGGAAAACTTTACTGAGCCAGTCTGGCCAAGACCAACCACAATGCCTACATTTGATCTACAAAGAAGCGTTTGGCTAGACGTCATCTAGTAGGTGGATGATACTATTGTTTATTTATAAAAAAAAATAAAAAAAAAAAAAAAGAAAAGAAAGAGAGAAGTTAATTTCTGATGTCTATTTCTTATTTTTTATTGATTAACTAGATATTATGAAATTTTATATTTACAGCAAAAGTGTAAGCAACCTGCTGATATAATGTCAAGAAGCAGCTTTCCTGTTTATGATTTTGGCTGCAGGAGAAAAGCAACGGTTTTGTTCAAAGTCTTCATGCATCTGAGAGAAGACCACCTCAGTATACTGAAAGAGTAACAAGGCAAACAGTATTAACATTTACAAATGTATGAAAAAAAATCTGTTTTACGATACAAACAGTGATAAGGAATGAAAAAAGTAATGAATAATTCAATAAATGAACATCGAAAAAAGGCGGTTTTGCATAATTTACCATTGTCTTTGGCTTTTTAAATTGTTCGTGAAGAGTCTGCTCTAAATCTGCTTCTTGAGGTTTTAAATTTTCTCTAGAGTAGCAACATACACAACCTACAAGAGAAGAGAAATATTGTCATATTTTAGAGATAGATTACATGAGATTATATTAATGAACAGAACTCACCAATCACCACAAAGACCAGAACACCATGCATTAGACCAGATACGAATCTGGTCAGTATAATTCACCACCGTATGATTCTGCTCAATATACTTCAGCACAGTGTGATTCTGATATTTAGGTAATTTTAATTTGTTCTGTAAAAAGTAGCCATGCATTCAAAAAACTAAAGCATTGAACATCCATAAGGCCTGATTACTGAATAGTCGCTCACCAATGATGTGAAGTCTGGTGCCGCTGCTGAATTTTGGAGGTGCCTCTGTGGTCATGCAGTAATAAATTCCTAAATCATCAATAGTGACATTTCTCATGAATAGATGATGTTTGAGTTGCACTGCATATTTAAACCTGAAATGTGCATCGTAGTAAAAGGGAGTTGGTGAAGTTGAAAATAACCGCAATATCATAACCGGAGGATTTGGTAGCTTCAGTAACATCCAATAAATCTCTTTTTCTTCTAGATCACAGTTTATGGACACATTCTGTCACAAATTTGTTAGTTCTGTTAACGTTTCTACAGCTTGACACCATACTAGTAGACCTGCGGTAAGAACAAAATAAAATAAAACATACACACATAAAAATAAGATAAATCAATCAAGTTACTCGATAATATACTTACACGTCACGCTCACAAACCATATCTGAGAGATTCTTTTAAAGAAACAGATCACCCCAAAATTAAAATGGCCATCCAAGATGTCGTTTCTTTCTTTATCTGAACACCACATTTTCTAATGTCGAGGAGTTTCTGACTGACTAGTCAGGTAAACACTGACAGTGATTTACTGTAGTGCACCTATTATACCCCTTTTTACAAGATGTAATATAAATCTCAGATGTCCCCAGAATGTGTCAGATCAGTTTAAGTTTCAGATCAAGATCATTTATTGTATCATTTTGAGTGGAATCAGAAACAGGCTATTTTAGTGCATGCGTAAGTTACAAAAACACAGTCGGTAATGTCTGTGAAGTCAAACAGCTGGGAAAGAAATTGCATATTCATATTAGATCTGTGTATTAAGTGACAGCAGCGTAAAATACATTAGGCCTACCCATACTACCATTTATGCTGTTAATATGACCCAAACAATAAAATGAAAACAGAAAATCATTCACTGCTCGGGACTGAATAATGTCTATAGCCTTAATAAGACATTTCTTATTTGAATGCTGCTTTTAAATGCTCTGTCGTGAAAATAAACATGGCGGATTTTGTCTCACTCAGGGTGAGGTCTCTGCTAATATGGCTGTGTCAGTCAACAATCAGAGGCGGAGCTTGCAAAGTGTGATGTCACATTTAACAGACTCTGTGATTGGCTTGTTCTGAGACACTGCTTATGATTTATGAGGATTAAAAAAGGAGCATATTTTTTTATCATTATAGGGTGGTTGTGTACACACACTGACAACACACATTTATGTTCAAACAACATGTATAAGTGAATTTTGCATAAAAGGTGTCCAGCTTAACTCCTGAGAAAGCCACTTTTTTCCCTTCATAATTTTCTTTTAACAGCCTTCCACCACTACCTTCTTAAATGAGCCACTGTTTCGAAGTGAAACTCCGCACACTGAGGACATCTGCTGGTTAAAGTCACGTAAATGCAATGAAAACACGTTGAAAAAAAGGTGAATAATGTAAAGTAGGATATTTAAAAGATACTTTCCCATCAGTGGTGAAACTGAAACACAGTCATGAAAGACAAAGACAAAACCTGTTATCCACAGCACCCAAAAAAAAAAAAAATAAAAAAAATAAAAAACAGACAGCATGGGGAAAATAGTGAATAAAAATTCTGTAGCATAGATGAAAAATAAATACAGTTGAATTCAAAAGTTTACATACACTTTGCAGAATCTGCAAAACGTTCATTATTTGACCAAAATAAGAGGGATTATCATACAAAATGCATGTTATTGTTTATTTAGTACTGTCTTGAATACGTTATTTCACGTAAAAGATGTTTACATGTACTCCACAAGAGAAAATAATAGTTGAATTTATAAAAATGACCTGTTCAAAAGTTTACATACGCTTGATTCTTAATAGTGTGTTGTTTGTCCTGAGCAGTTAAACTGCCCGCTGTTCTTCCGAAAAATTTGAAGATCAGGGTAAATTTGACTTATTTTTTCTTCTGCCAAACATGTAAGTACAGTATCTTCTGTAGCTTCTGAAAGGCAGTTCTGAGTGGAGAAAAAAAAAAAAAAAAAAAAAAAAAGGATATTTAGGCAAAATAAGAAAAATTTACACATCTTCTTCATTCTGTTCAAAAGTTTTCACCCCTGGCTCTTAATAGATAATTTTTCCTTCTGAAGCATCAATGAGCGTTTGAACCTTCTGTAATAGTTGCATGAGTCCGTCAGTTGTGATGAAGAAAAAGATGGATCTCAAAATCATACAGTCATTGTTGGAAAGGATTCAAATACACAAAAATGCTGAAAAACCAAGGAAAGATCCCACAGGGAATCTGAAAGATCCCACAGTTTAACAGTTCAGGACAAACAAGGGACTCATGTCTTTTATTTGAAATATCTTATTAAGGTCAGTACTAAATAAAAATAACACGCATTTTGTATGATAAACCCTCTTATTTTGGTAAAATATTGAACATTTTGCAGATTCTGCAAGGTGTATGTAAACTTTTGACTTCGATTGTAAATAAAATTTAAATTAATTTAAATAATACTTACAAAATACTGCCTTGTGACAGCATTGCCCTTCCCAGGATGCAAAGACAAGTGGACCACACAGTATATATGTTGTTTTTTTGGTCGAATAAAACCTTACACTTTCTAAAAAAAGAAAGACTTTTAACACTCTCATATAAAAGGGTGGTAGATAAGTGCATACAAAGGTATCTTATTGATCAGTTTACACAATAAAATGACCTACCATAGATCGTCAACCCTCACGTGCAGTATGTATGTAAAAAATGATTTACTTGAACAATCAGTTAATTATTAACACTCATGTGCAATATGAAGTGTTGATCATTCAGTATCCACAAATTATTCAATTCAAAATAACCAGCATGAAAACGTCTAAGAATGACATTGAATAAAAGAAAACCTACCAGCAATTGTTCTCCCAGCGACGGACAACCACCTGCACGCCAAACAATTGGAATGCCGCTCATCTACTAATCGGAAGTACATATTTAAAGAAAACTGTGCCTACCAACGTAGGTACAACATCGCCTCCTAGTGGCTTGACTACAAGTATTTTAGTGTAATGTATAAATGTGGTACTGTTTGTATCAAACCAAACAGTGGGGCGGAAAATAGCGGCGTGAAGTTGACAGCGTGGGTGAATCAGTCCTTGAACATTTGTCTATTTGCTGGTAAATTTCAATTTTCGTTTAATATCATATATATATATATATATATATATATATATATATATATATATATATATATATATATATATTTTTTTTTTTTTACGCTAAACACTTTCTGATCAGTTTGGCGATCTTTTGGTTTTACTTTAATTTTTATTTTTCGAGTTTGTGAAGTTTACGTGGACAGTTTAACTGCCGTTATCCTCATTTTACTTGTCTGTGCCGTGATTGAACTTTTGGGAAGATTTTTGGACTATGACAAAAAATAAAAAACGCAAATCTAAATCGATGGATTCATCTCTAAGTTTTGCCTGTGTTACGGTAGACTTTGAATCTGACTCAGGTGCTCTAGTTCCACTACCTGAAACTCCGTTGAAGGAACCAAAGCATAAAAAAGGGCAGAAATGATGATGATGACTGTGAAGAAGATCTGCAGTCTCCGTTAGCCACGGTAATTATAACGTCTCTCAAATCCGTCATTAATGAAAGAGCTGACATCCTTGATAAAGGCATCGAGGAAGTGAAAATGTCAGTTGAATTTTTGACAGAAGAAATAAAGAATGTGAAGGGAAAAGTGGAGCGAGTTGATAAATGGGTGACAACTGCAAAGAAAAGAATCGGTGAGCTGGAAAACAAAGTACAGGATCTTTCCAGATATCAGAGGAGGTGGAATCTGCTTAAATAGGAAAAATATTGAAACTCTTTAGTCATTTTATAGTGAGATGCTAATGGTCTAATCGGATTCAATGATTTATGCGAAGCTATGCTAAAAGTGCTACCGCCAGACCCGGCAATCGGCTGAATGGATTCAAAAACGGTAAAACACATCTGTATAACTCAAGGGGAGTGGAAAATGAACCTATTTTCAAAAAAAGTGTTCCTTTAAGGTTCGCAGAAGATCTTTCCCAAGAGGATCGAGAGCCGCGCAACAAACTTTGGCCACTTGTTGAGAAAGCTTGGCAGCAAGGACGCCGCGCTTACTTTGTTGGTCCGAAGGCGTATATTGATGGCAAAGTGCTTGTTTTACAGGACATGGAGGTCACCGAGTGAACTGAACCTGAGTTAGTTTGCTATTTTGCCTAAGTATGTAACTTATTTATATTTATCTGTATTATAATTTATTATTGGTTTATATATTTTTTGCATTACATTTTTGATTATTATATTTTTCGATTTGGTTTTATTTATTTATTATATATATATATATTTTTTTATTATTATTATTATTGCTATTATTATTCTTTTAATTATTATTAATAATAATAATCTTACTTAACTCGTACCTTTTTTTTTTCTTGAAAAGACCCCTATCTTGTTCTATTTACAAGGCTTTTTTTTATTTATAGGATCTCATGGGCTGACTCACCTGTTGTTATAGTTCTGGTGTCACATTGTTCAATGTTTCCAAATTTGCTCAGTTAATGCAAGAGGGTTGCGTAGTGATGTTAAACGTAAAGCTATCTTTTTATATGCTAAATCGCTTAATACTGATTTTTGTTTTATACAAGAGTCGCATGCAAACTCTAGTGATTTTAAGTTTTGGAAATCACAATGGGGTGATGAGTTATTTTCTTCATGTGGTTCTAATTTTTCAGCAGGTGTTTTAACTTTGAAGCACAAATTTAGGGGTAAGATAGTAGAGACAATATCTGATCCTGAAGGCCATTTTTTTTATTGGTTACTTTAAATTATCTTTTTTTTTTTTTTTGTCCTGGGTAACATTTATGGATTTAATGCCACAAAAAATAACCACAAGTTATTTAATTCTATAGAAGTTCATTTAGAATATTTTAAATCTAAATATCCTAATTTGTTTATTCTTTTGCGTGGAGACTTTAATCAAACTATAAATAATAATTTGGACAGATCACCTCCTAGACTTTTTGACAGTTCATCAGGCCTTTGTGGTTTGATCTCCCGATTTGGCCTTGTTGACATTTGGCGAGAAAAACATCCTCATGCTTAACAGTTTACTTATTCGAACAGTTCTAGTTCACTTAGGTCTAGAATTGATTTTTGGTTAATATCGGACTCTTTATCCAATTTTGTTACTAAGGCTGAAATCTTGCCTTCTCCATTGTCTGATCATAAATCCATCATTCTATCTTTCGATAACCCATCTGCTTATTCAAGAATATGTAACTCATACTGGAAACTTAATTCTGTTTTATTAGAGGATGCAGAAATTTGTCGATCTGTGATATCTAAGATTATTTTTTTTCTTAACAAAGCTCAAGCCGAGGATAATTTTAGTTCTAATTGGGAGCTGTTAAAATATAAAGTTAGATTAATGTTAAAGCTAGATCTCAAAAAGCTAAACAATATAAAGCAGAGGAACTTATTATTAAAAAAACTTGTCTGCCTTTTGCCATTTTGAGAATTTATTCTGAAATCAGAATTGGTTGAACTTCAGAATTTGTTAGATAACTTGTATATACAAAAAGCAAAGGGTGCTTTTGTTCGCTCAAGAAGAAGGTGGTTGGAGGAGGGAGAACGTAACTCCAGCTATTTTTTTTAGATTAGAAAAACAGCGAAGGCATCTAAATTCTGTAAGTAGCCTTAAGGTAAATGGAGTGGTTTTAAAAAATTATAAAGAAATCTCTAATTATTGTGAAGAGTTTTATAAAGACCTTTATCGTTCCAGATACTCTCAACGAAATTTGGACTTATTTTTTAACTCCCTTGATATGGGCCTTATTTCTAAAATTGATGATAATGGCAAGAATATTTGTGAAGCTCCTATTCAAATGAAAGATATTTCTGAGGCTATTGATAAGTTAAAACTAAATAAGTCACCTGAGAATGATAGTTTTATAAGAAATATTCAAATTATCTTTCACCATTTCTCTTCAATGTTTATTTAGAAAGTCTTAAAAAGGGTATTCTCCCACCATCTATGACTCAGGATGTTATAGATTTGATCCCTAAACTTCAAAAAGACCTATAAGTCTTGTAAATAATGACTACAAAATACTAGCCATGTTTTTGCTAAGAAAATTAAATGTGTTGTAGATGATATAATAGATGAATGTCAGTCAGGCTTTATGACAGACAGACTTATTTCAAACAATATTAGACTTGTTCTTGATATCTTAGATTACTCCGATCTGATCCCGGGTGACAGTTTTCTGCTTTTTCTTGATTTTTATAAAGCTTTTGATTCGATTGAATTTCCTTTTATTCTTAAGTCCTTGAGTATTTTTGGTTTTGGCCCTAATTTTATTAATGCAATTCAAACGTTGTACAGTAATGCCAATGCTTCAATTAAATTACAACATGGTACTACTCATAGGTTTAACATAGATAGAGGCATCCGTCAAGGCTGCCCTATCTCGCCTTATCTTTTTCTGCTTCCCATGCAACTTTTAGCCATCCACATTCAAAATAGTCATTTGAAAGGTATCTCTGTTGCAAATCAATCAGTATGACTAAGCCAATTGGCTGATGACACAACTCTTTTTTAAAAAAAACGAAGATCAAGTTCCTTTAGCTTTAGACAAGATTACGTTTTTTTCCTCTGCTTCTGGTTTATGTCTTAATATTCATAAATGTGAACTTTTATCTGTAAAAGACGCTACTGATGTTAACATTTGTGACATCCCAGTCAAATATGAAGTTAAATATCTAGGTATAACTATATGTAAAGATCAGAAAAGGAGATCAAAGCTTAATTTTGAACCTCTTATATTCTCCGTCCGACGTAAATTAAACTCTCGGTTACAGCGTTATCTGTCAATAACAGGTAGATTATCGCTTTCTAAAGCAGATGGATTATCTCGGGTTATCTATCCTGCAATGGCACTGGATGTTTCTGTGGAAATTTGTAGAACACTAGATAAAATTATAGTTGATTTTGTTTGGAATTCTAAAACTCATTTAATTAAAGAAAGCGTTAGGCTAGCTGATCAGGCTATGGGGGGGTTTGAGTTAGTGGATTTTTCCACTCTTAACAATTCGTTTATAGTTAAATGGATAAAGACATTTTTAAACAACCCCATACCCTGTTGGAATTTTATTCCAAATCATATATTTAATTCAGCTGAAGGTTTACATTTTCTGTTGCGCTGCAACTTTGACATCTCTAAAATACCTTTAACTTTATCTTGTTTTCATAAACAAGCTTTAATAAGTTGGTCACTTATATATAATTATAACTTTTCTCCACATAGTTATTTTATTTGGAACAATAAAAATATTAGATATAAAAATAAATCTCTTTTTTTCACAATTGGTTTAATAAAAACATACTTTTAGTTAGTCAGCTTTTAGACGATCATGGTGTCCTTTTTACTTATGAACAATTTATGCAAGAATTTTCTTTTCCTGTCCCCCCAAGAGAATATGCCATTGTTTTTGGTGCAATTCCTGATTGTATTTAGTCAACTGTGGCCCAAAACGTTCTTTAGTCTCTCCAATTTTTGATAACACTAACTTATTTGTTAACCAAAGTCTTCTTAATACACTGTAAAAAATAATTCAGTGGCTTTGTAAATATCACAAAAATAAAAACTTGTATTAACTTAATAAAATCTCTGAGTATCATTAAAGAGATTATTTGAGTTGGGCTTACCAAAATTAATAAGTAAAAATCCCACAGTTTATTTTATCTCAAATTTATGGTATACCATGGTATACCATGTCAAGCAAAGATATTCATTCAATTATTAATAGACCTCAGATTTCTCTACCTGCTTGTGTAAGCTTTTGGAATAACATATTTAGTGATATTGAACGGTAAGAGTTTTGGCTTCTTCGACAGAAATTCTTCTTGTCTAATAAAGTTGCTAAAGTCTCTATTAAAATGATCCATAATTGCTACCCGGTAAATTACAAACTTGCTAAATGTAATAATAGTATTTCCCCCAATTGCTCTTTTTGTCTTAAGTCTGAAGAAACAATCATTTATTTTGGGTTGATTTTTCTAATTTTGTTAACAAGTATTTATTTCCAAACTTCTGTATAACTCCCAAAATTGTGTTTTTTGGTTACTCTTTGAATATAGGCCCTTCTCACTGTAAACTTATGATTAATCTATTGCTATTTCTTGCAAAATTTTATATTCATAAATGTAAATGGTCAAAGAAAACCCCTTACTTTTTTATTTTCAGAAAAGATTTTGAAGTACATGTGAATTCTGTAAGAAACTCTAATAACCCCATCGCAATCAAGACTCTTTCTTGGTGTAAATCCTGTAAGCCAATATAATATGCTTTGGATTATTGTATGTAACCCTCATTGTTGTTTTTTGTTTTTGTTGTTGTAAATGTATTTGTTGACTGCATAAAAAAAAAAAAAAAAAAAAAAAAAAACACCAAACAGTGCAGTTTGGTGATTAAACTCGGTTCCCTAATGGATTACATTCCCATATGAGAGGTAGGCATACCAACAAGGAAACAAGAGACCACAGTCTCAGTTGCTAGTGCACCTCTCGAGGTCAGGGCAGTGAAGTTCATCTGCATAACTTTCACTAACAGTTCCCAGAACTTCTAGCAGTGTTTTGGTTCAGACATTCATGCATGTTTTTTCTTATTGGCTGCATGTTTTGTATGAACATGGGTTTGATTTGTTTGTTTTTATGTTCCGTATTCTCCACTTTCAACTGACCCAGCCTCTCTTGTTACCTAATTATTGGTATATTTGCTCTATACCTGCTCTCCCTTACCCAACTCCCTAAACCCAAAACCTTATCTTCATGAGTCATATATGGTTCATCTCACTTTCTCTCTCTCTCTCTTCCTCATGCTGACTTCCTGAATACACTTTACTGATACTGTAGCCTTTGTTTTCTACCTTTAGACAATCACACACTCACTCCCACATTTACATATCCAGAAGGGAAAATTGTGCTACCTAACCCCCAATGATTAGCTGTAATCAGGTGTTTGCCTGCTCCTCCTGTGACACTGGATAAGTTCTGTTTCACCATACCTGTTTAGTCTGTCATGATTTTCAGCAGCAGCCAACATTACACAGAGAAGATGAGAAAGAGGCAAGTCCGTCAAGAAAAGTTGTTTTTATCTATCTATCTATCTATCTGTATCTGTATTTTTGTTGTTCTTCATCTATGTTTATCATGGTGATAAAAAAAAAATGATTATGTTTCAAAATTTATTGAAAATTCACACTGATAAACTGTATTAAGTTCCTTGTTTTACTTTTCTTTTCTTTAGGAGAAACAGGAAAAACTGGATACTCCTAAAATAGAAATTCTGAATTGCTGTGATTCAAAAAACCTGAATGACAGGATGACTGAAAGATCTTGGCATCTCAAGGCAGGTTTTCGCCTGAGGGAAAGGACTACAGTATAACCTAAACTTAAAACAAACAATATATCATCTTATAAATGTATCAAGAAGGATGTATTTCATCTTCACAAGCCAATCACAGGACACAAAGTTCTTTATTAAAGGTACGTAAAATGTTTGTCAGAACACTATTTCTATTCAGTCGTATTCACAAAACTGAAGGCATGAAAAACTATAGGTTAATGATAGCAAAACAAATCATATTTATAGTAGGGTGACCATACGCCCTCTTTTTCCGTGGATGTGCCCAGGCCATAATTTCTAAATTGCCTAAAACATCCAGGTTTTGGCATTGTGTACCTATTGGCATGCTTACTACAGTCCTAATATGTGACCCTGGACCACAAAACCAGTCATAAGTGTACATTTTTCGAAATTGAGATTTATACATCATCTGAAAGCTGAATAAATAAGCTTTGTTAGGAAAGGACAATATTTGGCCGAGATACAACTATGTGAAAATCTGGAATCTGATTTTGCAAAAAAATCTAAATATTGAGAAAATCATCTTTAAAGTTGTCCAAATGAAGATCATAGCAATGCATATTACTAATCAAAAATTAAGTTTTGATATATTTACGGTGGGACGTGGAACATGATCTGTACTTATATACTAATGATTTTTGGCGTAAAAGAAAAATCGATAAATTTGACCCATCCAATGTATTTTTGGCTATTGCTACAAATATACCGGCGGAACATAAGACTGGTTTTGTGGTCCAGGGTCACATTTTTGCATTTCTTTGACCATTCTCTGTAGATCCCACCTTCTCACACACAGTGATTGGTTGATTTCAGTACACACAATGCCTGCACCGTCAAACTGCTTTTTCAAAGCCAAAACCCACACATTTTAGGCAATTTAGAAGTCCTTGCTATAATGTCCAGGGGGGAAAAATGACATATTATAACTCTAATTCAAGTCAGCCAAAACAGCTTAAATTAGCTAATACTTCTGTCTAGCAACTTGAATATGTACATGCATGCGCATGCGCATAAGCATTCAAAAAGAAGCGTACACGTCATCATGGATGTAGGGTATGTTTGTATCATGGTTTGCATTTTTTTTATTTTAAATTAATATTTGATTGGTCACTTTTAAAAACGTAAATACCATGGCACACAGGTATGTTTTTTATTGAAATTTGAGGCATACATTTTAGATCGTCGAAGACAGATGGTATCGTTAACCAAGCATGCAAGCTAACGTATTTGTAAAACATATTTATTCCCCTTTAAAAGCAGCATTATTTATATTAATTACAAATAAATATGAGATTAATATCAACTGCAAACAGATTGTTTCACCAGTTTTCAGAAAAGTAATTGATCAGGAGCTCAAGTTTGTTTTTTTTCTGTCTAGCATCTAGATAAATTAGGTTAGAGTGAGAATGGTTTATTTTAGGTGTGTTGATTAGTTCAGTTGATGAGTTCAGATGCAAAACCAGCTAAAAGCCACCTCGGTCAAAAAATGAGATAATGATACTGAGTGAATGCTCTCGACACATATTATACATCCATCAAATACTTTTTCTTCAAACTCGCTAAAATACCAGCCTCAGCCCAATCCTAACCTATACATCTGAGCCTGATAAAAATGCATTTTTTAAATAAAGATTTCAGATGGATTTAGCTGGTTTTGCATCTGACCTCTTTAAATAGTCCCTTTTTGTTACAAATAATAATAATAATAAACAATCTGCAAAGATTTGTATTTTTAATGCAATGGTAAATTTTAGATTAGGGAACACTGTACACTATTATCTGGTTGCTTAGTAGCATGCATATTGATAGCATAGTTGTTTATACTTATAGCACAAATTGATGCTTCATTCTGCATGAACATATTTTAGATCCCTTTAACTTTAGATCCCAGCAACTACATTACTTACTGTCAATAAGCAGCAAATTAACAGTTTATTGAAGGAAAACTATTAGCTGTAAGTGAATATGAGTTCTATAATGTAGCGTCTGCTTAGGATCATTGATGATCGTTTAGGATTTACATTGTAGAGAACCTTTTAGCCTTTTGACATTTGCATATAAATTACAGACCGGGCCTCACGTTCTACATTTATATGGGTGTTTAATGGTCTATGGTTCCCTCCTCACTCTCACGAAGATGCTAAGCAGATCAACTCTTGTCTCCCCATTGGACTTCAAAGGCATTTCATGAGGGAGGCAATCACCAGCACCAAGCACCTCAGATCCTTGGTGGCTGGCAGACTGTTCCCAATACACATAACGCACACACATAGAAACCTTTTTCTTTATTTAGACTATATTTAACCAGTTATAAATGTACTTGGTATATGCATGAGTTGCTTGTATGTTTCTATGTTATATTAGCCCAGTTAGCCCTCGTTATTGGTACTAGTTAATCTCTAAATGCGCATTTTCAATGTATGAATGTATCTCTGGTTTAATACCTTCTAGATGTTTCATTCTTGGTATCAAAACGATCTGCACTTTATTTTCTGAACAATGGTGTACACCATGTGATTAGAAAATGCATCATACTGTTTATACTATATTGTGGGTAAAACTGCATCAATTCCCCAGGCCAGCAATAAACATGCAAATGGGCCATAAATGGAGACAAAGAAAAGTTCTCCCACTCAGCAATCCAAACTTTGTATTGGCCAATTCACCCAAAGGTGGGTGTGGTAGGGAAACTATCAAAAGACCCTAACACCAACCCATCCATGCTCTAAACCCTTCGAGACACTCTCCAAGACTCATCCTTTGAGTCAATTTCCGGTAGTTTATCTTCAAGTAACTTTGTCGACTCGCTGTGGATTTTCCTATCTTCGAACGAACTAGAGAAAACCTCCAGAACACCTAAAGGAATTCATCGAGAACTTCCATTGTCTACCGCATCAGGACTCTTGTTCAGCAAAAAGCCAATGCAAGTAACCTTTACAACTATTTAGATGCGCGTTTTAAGTTGAGCCCCTGTTTAAGGTGATTTTGCTTCTCTGATGATTCTCATGTGGTCGCTGGTTAATTGATGCTAAATACTGCCATTCTTGCCTTCTCTCTCTCTCTCTCTTTTCTCACTCTCTTTCTTTATGTATGTGTACACGTGTTTTGCTTAGTTAGTTGTATGTTAACTGCAGTTCCATCTATTAAATTGCATATATTCACAATTGATTGTCTCCGTGTGCTGCTCACAATTTGAAGTCACTGAATATTTGATCTTGCTACATGCTACATCTTGAGTTTACTACAAGTTAAGTTACTGCTAGTACTAACTGAAGTAGGAAAGTTATTCTTCCTTGGCCAGAAAGTAACCTTTCCTAGAATTGATGAATGATTATACTGTCTATTCGGTGGACGAACAGATCAAATAATTGTAACGTTAATTCTGCTACAGTTAATTCTAAGATCTGATTAAAATATTCATAATTAATTATAACCAGTTATAATTAATCATAAATATTTCCCTTTTGAGCTAATTTGCTACAGGATTTATGGTGGAGAATGCAGGCAATATTCAAACTTTGTTTTGTGAGCAAACCTGGAATTAATCTAATTGTTAGATATATGTTTTTTATATTTCGCGTGCTTAGAGTGAGACAAGTCGCAACGCGAACTCACTTTTCTGATTGGACGGCTTAAAGCCACCCCCCAGAACTTTTGACAGCATCTATTTGTCTAACATTTAGTCACTGCTAATTGTTGATATAAACTGCAGTTCATAATATTAAAATTGTTCTGTAAAGACGAAGAAATCTCTTTGCAGTACATTTTAATATTATTAGAGTCGCCTGTTGGAACGAAGAAATCTTCCTTCACCGCGATAAAGATTGATTTGAGCGATGTTCCTCTCTTCATCTTTTTAAAAGGCCTTATTTGATGATATCGCTAGATTGAAGTCATTACATGTTAATTTCATTCAACTAGACGATCTCACTCCCTTAGGTTTAATCATTAGAGTAGCTTACTAATGTGTGCCTAACGTACAGATCTGATCACAAGAACACTGCGAGCCAGTAACTGATTGGAATGTAAATGGGAGTTTTTACAATCTTGAGCAAGTGATAAATTTTGTAACAGCGAAGAAACCCTGTTGCATATAATTGTTATTGGGTAACAACAGCGAAGAAACCCTGTTGCTTATAATTTTATTGTGTAACAGCAGCGAAGAAACCCTGTTGCTCATAATTTTTAGTGTGTACTGGCAGCGAAGAAATCCTGCTACACATAATTGTGCAGTTAAGTGCACAAACTCTAAGAATCTGTGGGTTCTAAATCACATTGTTCTTGTGATAGCTGCAATAAATCGGCCGTTAGGTCCTAACGCGTTCAGATTTACGCACGATTGGAGTTAAGGCACAGTACCTATGACTAACACTAGAGGGCAGGCTGTTTAAGTTTCTAACACCTCTTAAACTCCACCTCAACCCTTTGGTTTCACGGTGCGTGGGCTCACCCACTCCATCTTGTGGGCATTCTCAGTTAGGTTAACTTCTCTCTCCCCAAGTCCTTGTATTTCATTTTGTTTGTTTTTATTTTCCATCTGTTTCTTTATTCAGTTTTACCATTTGCGATTTTCTCACCATCTGGGTTACCTCCTGTTTTATTTATTTATTTTATTATTATCTTTGTTTTACCCTTTTATTTTATTTCATTATCAATTTAGTTTTATTTTATTTTAATTTTATTACATGTCTCTCCCTCTTCTCTCTCATTTCACCACTCACCCATTTAAGTTTAATTTAAACAGAGTTTGAATTTAAATTTAAAGTTAATTTCTGTATCTAACTACTTGTGTTCGCCTATAGGTAGCACTTCCCCTAGTGCTTAGTTGGTGAAGTGACTGGACCACGTCGATCCATCACTAAGCCTAGCCCATAGAATACAGATCCATCCAGTTGGTGAAACCCCAAACTAGGTTTTTCCTCAATCTTTCAGGAACTTAGCCTGCTCCTGCTGTCCCAACAAGGCCAGAACCCTGAATGTTATGACCCAGCAGTGCCCCCTACGCTGTGGGCCCTGTCATAACCCCTGACAGCAGTGAAAGGCTTAAACCTGCTCTTTCTTCTATCTCTATCTGTGTTTGATTTGTTGGTTTGTTTTAATTTTTGTTCTGTTTTGTTTGCATAGAGACCAACCTTTGAGAATCATCAGGGAAGGCTGAGTAATAGATTGACGATCCAAGCTGCCAAAGTCTTTAGACGATCACGCTGTCAACAATCTTTAGTTAGACCCTTCCGGTGCCCCCACAACAAGTAGACACACCTGACCATTCTCGGCTGAGATAACAGGTGCCCGGTCTACACTTCGCTAACTGTTTGTACCCAAACCATACCAAGCGAATATAGTTAATAGTATTGCAGCCGCTAACACTGTAAGGACTTGCATTGGCCCTTTCTGCTGTCTTTCTCTCTTCTCAGTGAGCCACCATGTCTCGTTCATCCAGCCCTGATGCCCACTGGGATCGACTAGAGGCCTGGCTGAGTGCCATGACGGGTACCCTTCTGCCGGACGCCGCCGGTGGCCTGCAGCACCTGAGCCGGGAACAGCTTGACGACAACCTGAGTGGCTTAATGTCCCATGATCCAACGCAGGACTACAGCCACAAAGACCTCGCCAAGATCACCGGGTCACTTGCCCACAACCTCCTCGCTCAGGCAAGGCTGAGCGAAGCAAGCATCTCCCGCCTGGAACAGGAAGCAGCAGTGCTAAAGCTCCAAGCTGAGGAGGCTCAGAGGGACCTGGCACTTGCCCAAAGTCAACTGGACCAGCTGGAGACGGAGACACCGCATCAGCGCAGAACGACGGACGAAAAGGACCCAGAACTACAGGAGGAAGTAGAGAGACTACAAAGAGCCTTGACTGATCTCCGTGTAGACACAGCACGCCGAGAGCAGGAGGAAAAGGACGCCAGGGAGGAGCTGAGTGAACAACTCCATCAAGCCGAGACTCTCTTAATGAGAGCAGAGACTGAACTGAAAGAACGAGACGCCAGGGCCAAGGCCTGCGAAGGCCATCTGCAAAGCGCCCGGGCTGGAATCACTGCTCTGTCCCAACAAAGAGACTTTTTAAAAGAAGAACTTGACATAGTTCACAGAGAACTCAAACATGCTTACAAGCTGCAAAGTGACTCTGAAAGGGAAATGCACACCACAGAATTTCCCATAACCAGTAAACTAGTGCCTCCTAGTCAAGACCTCTCTTTCCAGAAGGGGGGTGAAAGCCCCCTTCCCAAGACATCTCTCAAGGGAACACTGCCTTCCAGTCACGGTGTGGCCCCCAAAGAACTAGACAAGCTGGCCAGAAACATTCCCATGTTTACCCCGAACCCTGCAGGAGGCCACGACGTGCACGCCTACCTGAAAGACATTGATTTCCACTTGCAAGGTGTGGCCAATGTGACCACACGAGACAGACTTTACCTGCTCAGAATCACCTCCAGCCGTGAGGTGCGGAGCTTCCTAGACCGACAGCCCGAAACGGTCAAAGCGGATTACCAGCAGCTACAACAGGCTTTGATCACAGAATTTTCTGACCCAGAGTCAGAACAAGGACTGATTACTGCCATGGACCTCAAACAGGCCCGACAAGAAACCTCGCAAGCCTACTACACCAGGCTCCGACAGGCCTACTTCGGGGCACGGAACGAGCCAGGAATGGAAGAGGACTTTAACTTCAAGACTCTGTTCCTCCGGAACATGCACCCTACAGTGAGTCACCACTTGGGGGTCTTGGCTTGCCCACGAAGCATGTCCATTCAACAGCTGCGAGACTTAGCCCACAAGGCCTATGTCAAACAAAGAGCTGCTTCGGAAAAGACTGTGAAAACCCCCACTATTTGCCCTGTCTCTGATCAGAGTCCAGAACTGGCTCTAGAGGGCGCCCAACAACACTACAGTGACAAACCTTTCAACAAGATGTCAAGGCCATTCCCTGCCAGCAGAGGGCAGCATGGCCATGGCGGTGCCCGTTCCAAGCATCGAACAGAGCGCCCTGAGACATCCTGGGACAAGCCACAGCCAGCCTTTCACCCAAAGGGAGGAACCACGTGGGAAGGAAAGAGACGGCACAAGGGCAGTCGACCTTCCCCAGCTCAAGCATCAAGCTCGAACTGCCAGCTACAGAATCCCTTTAAACATGCCCTAGCCCAGCCAAAGTCTGAACCATCAGGAGAGCAGGACAGAGAAGCTACAACTGAGTCAGCAGAGATCCTGAGGCTTTTAAGGGGACTTCTCCGAGAAAAGCACGACAAGGGAGACAAGAGGGACAAGCCAGATCAAGCATGACTAAGCATGGGATCTCACCTCAACTCCCACTCAGAGAACTCTCAAACTGAACCTCACAACCAGATCACTGCTAATCCACTGTCAACCGCAGAACCAGATACTTCCTCACCAAGTGATGTCCGCACTCAACCGTCTCAGCTGACTGTTGAACTGCCAGAGCCAACCAACATCCAAAGCCACACTTCCAGCCAGGATTTCAACGTTCCTGAGAGTGCAGTTTTGGTAGTCTGCCTCCCCGACGAGCCACATGAGACCAGCCCTGACTGCCTGCCAGTCAACACACAACTCCCAGTGCCAAGACTCCTGGGAAACCTGATCGAACGGGGGGTGGCTAAAAAACTTTACCTGGCCATCACATTGGAAAAGGAGGTGAGACTGGAAGCCCTCGTAGACACTGGAGCCGACCTGACTTTAATGTCCAGCCAGCTTTTCGACAGACTTCAGACTGAAGCCAAGAGACAGAATCGAACTCTGAAATATCAGCAGTGTGTGCTGAATGTGCAGTCATACAGCCAGAATGAGGTCCAACTTGAACAAGTAGCTCCCATTCACCTGACTATCGGCCCTATGAGTTTGGTGCACCCTGTGTACATCGCTCCAGTTGACACCTACCCTCTTCTCATTGGCAAAGACCTGCTAGACCGCTTTGAGCCCCTGTTAGACTTTAAACAGCTGAAAATCTGGGCTCAAGTGCGAGAGCCTCTGCCTCCTCAGTCACCAAGGTCACCCGAGACAGACTGCCAGGTCACCAAGGTCACAGAAAATCCCACCGCCAGCCGTGGGAATGTCTCAACCCAAGAGCAAGGTTCAAGGTCGATGCTCTGTGCTTTCCAGCTAGACAAAGACTTTGACTCAGATGGCCCCCAAATTATGGCAGGCCTACAGCTGAATGATGTCACAACAACAGACCTCATACTGGCACTGTGGGCAGACAACTCGGCTATCAGCCTCACACTTTTCAACGCTCTCAAGAGACACACAACAAACATCTCCTTTGCCAACAAGCGCACACGATTCGCTTTGAACCCCGGCCTGTCAACCCTGGTGACTGCCAAGGTCATCTGTGCCCTGAACTTGAAGTGGAATGACAGGTGCTTAACGCATTACTTCCTGGTCCTGCCAGACCTACCGCATGATGTTTACATCGGAGCGGACCTTCTGATTCGCCTCAAGGCTCACGTGGACCTGCTAAATGGAGTAATATGGGCCCCAATGACCTCACAGGCCTCTGCTGTTCCTGTCAACCCCGAGAATCTCCTGTCAGGCCAAACCATTCCCGAGGCCTGCACACTAATCAGCGAACAAGAGACTGTAATACCAGCTTACACCAAAGGGGTCGCTGTTCGACTCAACCTGCGATGTGGCCAAACCCTCAGCCACAGCCTAGGCTTCTTCCAGCCTTCACCCGAGTGTGTGGAACTGGGCCTCACTCTAGAAGCCACCCCTCTCGTTGAAGTGACATCTCGGGCCTTGTACATCCTGTTCAACAACTGCATGGCAATGGATGTCAGAGTGCCTAAAGCCTACCGTCTGGGTTGGCTAGTGAGTTATGACTTCCAGGACTTTGAACTTGTTTTACCAGTAATTGGACCTCTCCCTGTTTCCATGATTCCAGAAGGGAGCTCAAGCCACACAGTGTCGACAGTACCTTTCAAGATCATCACCATCCTCTCAGTCGTGCCAGTGGTCAAGGAGCAGGTGTGCAGAACAGAGCTAACGGTGGACCAACACCTTGCTGTGTACACAGTCTCTAGCCATCCCACCTGCGAGACTGACAACGCTACTGCACCCCTGACTGTCCACCAAACAGATGATGTAAAGACAGGAGAGCCATACCCTGGTTTTGAGACGCAAGTCCAGCAAATTCTGAAGGATGCTGATGCCCTACAGGAGGATGCAGATCGCCACAAACTTCGGCAAGTCCTGTACAAATACAAAGACTCATTTGCCAAGGACTCTTTAGACTGTGGCCTCACTGACCTGCATGTGGTGCGTGTCCCAACGCACCCAAAAGCTCCACCCACCTTCGTCAAGCAATACAAGATTCCCCTTGAATCGTATGAACCTGTGCAGGAGATCATCAACTCGATGCTTGAGAAGGGTGTTATCCGTCCATGTAACAGCACCTACTCTGCCCCCATCTGGCCTGTCCTCAAACCAAACGGCAAGTGGCGACCAACCGTCGACTATAGGAAGCTGAACCAACAGGTGCCATTATCGCGGTGGCCCATGACACAGCTGGAACAGGAGATACCAAGAATCAGAGGAGCTACAATCTTCTCCACGCTTGATGTGGCCTCAGGATTTTGGACTATACCAGTGCATCCAGATGATCAACACAAGTTAGCCTTCCGTTTTGACAATCGTCAATACACATTCACAAGGTGCCCATTCGGCTATGCCAACTCACCTGCCGAATTTAACATCTTCCTCAACAAGGCGTGCCCAGATGCCAGGGTAAGAGGAAACCTTGTTTTTGTGGATGATATCCTCCTGAAACACACAACGGTGACTGATCATCTGAAGGAGATCGACCACATCCTGAACCAACTGACTACCGCTGGTGCCAAGATTGCCCTTCACAAAGGACAATGGTGCAAAATCAAAGTCAACTATGTGGGCCTGCTCATCGGACCACAGGGCATCGAGCCACAAACCAACCGTATCCAGGCCATTCAAAACATCAAGCCTCCTGCCAACGTCTCAGAACTTCGCAGCTTCCTAGGTGTGTGCAACTATTCACGTCAGTTCATTGAGAACTACTCAGACATTACACGCCCTCTCACTGCACTCCTGAAAAAGGACTGCCCATTCGTCTGGACAGACACTCAGCAAAATGCCATGAATGAACTAAAACGATATTTGTGCACTGCACCATGCCTGGCTTACCCGGATCCGCAGAAGGAGTTCTATTTGGATGCTGGATTCTCCAGCCACTGCCTCAGTGCCGGTCTATACCAACGGCATGACCAGGACAGACGCGTGGTCGCGTATGCCAGCAAGACCCTGCTTCCACCAGAGTGCAAATACTCAGACTGTGAGAAAGCCCTGCTCTGTACAGTATGGGCAATCCAGAGATTCTCCAACTACATCGGAGCACAGAAGGTGATCATAGAGACCTGCCACCAGCCTGTCACCTTTCTCAACAGCCAACGTATCCGCGACGGCGTTGTCACAAACGCCCGCATAGCCACATGGCTAATGGCCCTCCAGGGGCGTAATGTAGAAGCACGCTATGCCCAAAACTACAAGTCGGCGCTGGGCAACGGCCTTGCAGCCTGCCAAAGCTGCTCAGATGACACGCCAACGGTGGTCGCACAAGCAGAAACGTCCCCAGACCTGCCACTTACCTGCCACAGGTATTTCGAAGAGAGTGTGTGCCAAGGCATGCCCACAGCCTACGTTGATGGGTGTTCGTACAACCACGAAGGCATCCTAAAGGCAGGTGCAGGTGTTCTCTGGCTGAATGATCAACCGTGCCCACCACAACACTTCAAGTTGGGCCCCCAGTCATCACAATATGCCAAGATAGCAGCTATTCTCATAACCCTGCAAATAGCATCAGCTCATAACATCAGAGACCTGCTCATTTGCACAGACTCTAACTATGCCAGACTTAGCTTCACATGCCATCTTCCAAACTGGAAACAAAATGGCTTCAAGACAGCAAACAACAAACCGGTGAAACACCAACACCTGTTCCAGATCTGCGATGACCTCACAAGTAAACACGACATGATCATCTACTGGAAAAAGGTGAAAGGTCACTCAAAGCAACCTGGCACAGACAAAGACCTCAATGACCAAACAGACGCCCTTGCCAAAGCAGGGGCACTACACGGCAAGTTATGGACTCCACCAACCCACCCACCCACCCCTAACGTGGCAGCCATAACCCGCAGCAAACGAACTGTACCCACCACAGTACCCACGTCACAGCCACTAATGCTGGCTCCTCAAATCTCCACGAATGACATTGCTGACATGCAAGCTACTGACTCCTCCATACAGACTTTTCTTCACCACCTCTCTGACCCCTCCAACCACCCTATCACACCTGCTCAGCTCGCTAATGCCCCAAGCCTAAAACGGCTACACGACCTCAAACCCATGCTGCGTGTGATGGATGACATTCTCTGGTATGTCCCTGACGACAACGCTGCACCAAGGCTTGTGGTGCCGCAGGGCCAAAAGGGGGTCTGGTTGATGAATGCACACGACGCAGCATGCGCGGGACATCATGGCACAAGAGCCACGTACGAGACACTTAAACAAGTGGCATACTGGCCCGGCATGCAGCAAGATGTGGCAGAGTATGTGAAAGGATGCCTTGTTTGCTGTCAATTCCAACCGGCAAACCCAAACCACAGAGCTCCACTGCAACGCAGAGGAGTCACATTTCCTTGGTCTGACCTGCAAATTGACTGGGTAGGGCCCCTACCCAGATCAACAAGGGGCAACAAGTATTTCCTCACAGTTGTGTGCCAGTTCACCAAGTGGGTGGAGTGCCTTCCAGCACCCAATGACACAGCCCAAACTACCGCATACCTCCTGATGAATCACATCTTCTCCAGGTTCGGGCTACCGCTGAAAGTCAACTCAGACAGAGGCACCCACTTCACAGCTGAGATCATGCAGCAGATTTGGAAACTTCTGGGAATACATGCTCAACTGCACATCAGCCATCACCCAATTTCTTCGGGTCAAGTGGAACGATCTAATCAGACCGTGGTCAGCATGCTAAGGAAATATGTTTCTGCCAACCAGAAAGACTGGGATGTGAAACTTCCCTTAGTGCTCATGGCCATCAGAGCAACTCCAAATGAATCAACAGGTGTGTCGCCCTTTGAACTAATGACCGGCCGGCTAATGACATTGCCACTGCACCTGCTGTACCAGCCAGGAGACTCAAACCTTGTCACTGCTTACACCACACATCAGTACCTTGATGAACTACGCCGTCATTTGAGATCCACATTCGCTTTCGCTCAACAACGACTCCAAAAGAGTGCAGAAGGCCAGAAAGCATACTACGACCGCAAGGCGTCACACTCAGAACTGGATGTGGGTGACAAGGTTTGGTACTACCAGTACGCACAGCCACCTCAGACAACCTCTCATCGGCTGTCAAAGAAGTTCCTGCCACACTGGACAGGACCTCACGAGATTGTGGACAAACTCTCCCCCGTTGCATACCGGATCAAACTGAGCAGGGGACAGAAAGATCCAGTTTTCAAATGGGTTCACCGTAACCAGATCAAGAGACATGTGGCTGCTGGCAGGGAAAGGCAGGGGGGGGCTAGTGCTTAGTAGGACCTGCTGTAGTTCTGCAACAAAGAACTGTCCTGAACAGCCGAGAACCTCCCTCACTGACCCACTGCCTTTCTTCCTCTTCTTTCTCTTCTTCTTCTTCTCTGAATCAGGATGCTGCTGTGGCTCTCCCTTCTGTGTCTCCAGCTAACCCGAGGACGGCTGCAACCTGATATCACCTCACCGGGTCCAGCATCAGGCATTGTACTGAGGGACCAAGCTGGACTCCTCATCACCAACTGCAGGACTCACACCCAGAAAGTGTTTGTCAGACTTGACCCTCGAAAGGTCTACCTAACACACTACCCCCAGGTGACAGCCCACTACAGTTGGAGAGCTGCCCTATGGACTGAGAATGCCCTCCTTCACGCAGAGGCTGACACCAAACACATGCTCACTCAGTTGCAGAAGATGACTGTCACCCAGTCAGAGCTAAGTGGACACAACAGACGCAACAAACGTTTTCTCGGGGCTCTGCTCGGAGCTGCCGCTGCTGTTGGAACCCTATTCAACCTGGGGGTGACCAGCATTAACTCTGTGAGCCTGTCCACACTGAGACAACACGTGAAGGAGATCCAGACTGAGATTCCCCAGCTGAGAGAACATCTCACGCAACAGGGCGAAACCCTACAGACTATAGGCAAATCATTAAAAGGCACCTTGGTGGTTCTCAACACCCACAGTGTTCTGCTGAACCAAACTGTGAACTCCATGAAACAGTTATTCTCTGTCATACAGAATGATGTTGCCCACATTCAGCTGGTAGCCTCCCTAATGTCAGACATGCTGCGGGAGGTGAGCTCCTCCATTGACAGCTTAGCCATGGGTAGGATCCCACCATATCTGGTGCCGCTAAGCCTAGTACAGACTGTGTTGTCCTCGATCACCACTCATCCACCTGACTCTCTTCAAGCCCACCTCGCCTACTCCCTGGGAGGGTCCATCCTGCTGCATGTTGACCCTGAACAGAGTGAGCTGGCTTTTCTCCTGAATCTACCCATTGTTGAATCCAACAACATTTATAGACTCAAGGACATTGTTAATGTTGGGTTTTGGCAAGGAAACACTCACATCACGATAAACACCCCAGATGTTGTGGCCTATCATGACAGCAACCCACAGCTATATCTGGCTCCGAATCTGCGCATGTGTACCCGGACCAAAGACATTCACTATCTCTGCCCCAGCAAGCCATTCCTTCGAGACAACACGGAAGGAATCTGCGGTCTGCAACCCATGCAGAGAGACATGGTCTGTCCTGCTGAGGCCAAGCCTCGCACCCAGGTCACAGAAACACGAGCAGAGATCGTGGGAAACCAGTGGCTTGTCAACACTCCCATCCGCACAGCCACACTGACTTATGACCAGCATGACACTGCCACCCGTGTCAGCCTGCCCAACCAGAGTATGTGGATTCAAGTACCCAAGGGAGCCATCCTCCACCTAGGTGACCTGGCACTATACCATCTCCCAAGTGAAGAATACCAATCCGAGATAGAAATTCCAGCCTTCTTCAGGAATCAGAATCTCACCCTGGAACCTGAATTGGAACTGAGCATTGAGGCAGGGGGGGCCCAGACAATCGACATCACCCCACTCGACACGGCCCTCCAAGCACTGTCCCGCCTGCCCGTCCTAACCAACTTTCCTGTTGCCCGATCCTGGACCGCCGCCGACACGGCACTTTGCCTCGCCACAGCAGTCGGGTACACCCTAACCCTTGGCCTTGCCTTCGTCCTGTTTAACAGAGTCAACGGGGTGCAGAGGTCCATGAACAGGTGCACCGCTGCCCTTCCTCGGACCTTCAAACAGAAACACCGGAAAAGAGGGACCCAGGCAGAGACAATGCTGAACCTGACCAAGGTTACCACTCAAGCTGAGGACCCACAGGCTGAGGACAATTAGAAACCATCTGACCATCATGATCCACCTGTCCGACCATCATGATCCACCTGCTGTCCGACCATCATGGCAACTGTTGTCTGACGATGTTTCCAGGCGAACTTCGTCAGCCAAAAGGGGGGGAAAAGCTGTAGCGTCTGCTTAGGATCATTGATGATCGTTTAGGATTTACATTGTAGAGAACCTTTTAGCCTTTTGACATTTGCATATAAATTACAGACCGGGCCTCACGTTCTACATTTATATGGGTGTTTAATGGTCTATGGTTCCCTCCTCACTCTCACGAAGATGCTAAGCAGATCAACTCTTGTCTCCCCATTGGACTTCAAAGGCATTCCATGAGGGAGGCAATCACCAGCACCAAGCACCTCAGATCCTTGGTGGCTGGCAGACTGTTCCCAATACACATAACGCACACACATAGAAACCTTTTTCTTTATTTAGACTATATTTAACCAGTTATAAATGTACTTGGTATATGCATGAGTTGCTTGTATGTTTCTATGTTATATTAGCCCAGTTAGCCCTCGTTATTGGTACTAGTTAATCTCTAAATGCGCATTTTCAATGTATGAATGTATCTCTGGTTTAATACCTTCTAGATGTTTCATTCTTGGTATCAAAACGATCTGCACTTTATTTTCTGAACAATGGTGTACACCATGTGATTAGAAAATGCATCATACTGTTTATACTATATTGTGGGTAAAACTGCATCAATTCCCCAGGCCAGCAATAAACATGCAAATGGGCCATAAATGGAGACAAAGAAAAGTTCTCCCACTCAGCAATCCAAACTTTGTATTGGCCAATTCACCCAAAGGTGGGTGTGGTAGGGAAACTATCAAAAGACCCTAACACCAACCCATCCATGCTCTAAACCCTTCGAGACACTCTCCAAGACTCATCCTTTGAGTCAATTTCCGGTAGTTTATCTTCAAGTAACTTTGTCGACTCGCTGTGGATTTTCCTATCTTCGAACGAACTAGAGAAAACCTCCAGAACACCTAAAGGAATTCATCGAGAACTTCCATTGTCTACCGCATCAGGACTCTTGTTCAGCAAAAAGCCAATGCAAGTAACCTTTACAACTATTTAGATGCGCGTTTTAAGTTGAGCCCCTGTTTAAGGTGATTTTGCTTCTCTGATGATTCTCATGTGGTCGCTGGTTAATTGATGCTAAATACTGCCATTCTTGCCTTCTCTCTCTCTCTCTCTTTTCTCACTCTCTTTCTTTATGTATGTGTACACGTGTTTTGCTTAGTTAGTTGTATGTTAACTGCAGTTCCATCTATTAAATTGCATATATTCACAATTGATTGTCTCCGTGTGCTGCTCACAATTTGAAGTCACTGAATATTTGATCTTGCTACATGCTACATCTTGAGTTTACTACAAGTTAAGTTACTGCTAGTACTAACTGAAGTAGGAAAGTTATTCTTCCTTGGCCAGAAAGTAACCTTTCCTAGAATTGATGAATGATTATACTGTCTATTCGGTGGACGAACAGATCAAATAATTGTAACGTTAATTCTGCTACAGTTAATTCTAAGATCTGATTAAAATATTCATAATTAATTATAACCAGTTATAATTAATCATAAATATTTCCCTTTTGAGCTAATTTGCTACAATAATCTAAACTTTTAACAGTTCTGATTAAGAGAAATTTGAAGTAAATAGCTCATTTTGGGTTTCATGTTGGTTCCATGCTTTTGTTATTTTAATTTTTTCTAACAATTTTTAACAAATGCTAGACAAAGTATGTAAATTGTAATGTTAAATTTTAATTTAATTCAAATGTGACCCTGGACCACAAAACCAGTCTTAAGTAGCACGGGTATATTTGTAGCAGTACCAAAAATTATATTGTATGGGTCAAAATGATAAATTTTTCTTTTATGCCAAAAATCATTAGGATATTAAGTAAAGATCATTTTCGATGAAGATATTTTGTACATTTTCTACTGTAAATTATCAAAACTTATTTTTTGATAGTAATATGTATTTCTAAAAACTTTGTTTGGACAACTTTAAAGGCGATTTTCTCAATATTTAGATTTTTTGCACCCTCAGATTCCAGATTTTCAAATAGTTGTATTTTGGCCAAATATTGTCCTAACAAACCATACATCAATGGAAGGCTTATTTTTTCAGTTGCATGCATCTAAATCGACCCTTATGTCTGGTTTTGTGGTCCAGGGTCACAAATGTGGTGCTGTAAATTAAATAACGTGTTGATTGTGAATACTGGAGAAGCTGTGGGAGAAGATTTCTTTCAAAATTGTTTGGGTATGAGAGCTAACAGGCGCAAACTGTATGTTTTTATCTTCTCTTTCTACAGTTGGTGCATCATCTCTGTGCTTCTGATGTATTTCACAGGTGAGAAGTTAAACAGAGCACACTTTATAATTCTGCGTGTGACTTGAATTTTACTTGTGTTTTTTTTTTTTTTTAGGTTCTTTCTGTGCTCCTGTAAGGGTGACAGTTGAGGGTTTTGTTGGAGACTCAGTTGTCTTCTCTTGCTCTATTCCTGAAAGTGAGATTCGAGACAAAATAGAAGAATTCAGTGCCCACTTGAGAGACGATGAAGAGAAGATTGTGTGTGACATCACTGGGGGCAACAGAACGTGTGCAGATCAAGCTTCAGAGTACAAGAACAGAGTTGAAACTTTCCTTGAGGATCAAAAGAAAGGCAACTTCACCTTCAAACTCAACGTTCTTCAAAAAACTGATGCAAGGAAATACCACTGTCACATCACAGGACCATCTCAGAATCACACCATCACAGAGCTTCATGTCAAAGGTGTGTTCAGTGAAAAGCATTATTTATTATTTACAGTTCTGAAATAAGTTGTTAGTGACTGATCAAACAAATTTATCACACTTTGCCGTTGTTGTTTTGTCTTCCAGATAAACCAGGGGGAAGAGGGAACCGTCAAGAACTAACCATATCTTTCTTTATTGGCATACCGCTATTTATATTGGTAGCAAACCCTTTAGGCTGATATTCAATCTTGTCTTTCTTGTCAGGGCAAATTTGCAGTCTGGTGAGGAGGGGGAAGGTGTGATTCCCCCTCAGCAAGATTTCAGCAGAATTCCACCTCTAGTTCAGGACCCTGATAATCATCAGCTAATCAGCACTAATTAAAATCAAGAAAACAACAACAACAACAAAAAAAAAAAATTACAACAATTGTCCTTAAATCTTATTTAATCAAATGTTTATTAAAACAACTCAGTTCACTCACACCTACTCTGTAATTAGTCCATCCATTTCCCCCAGTTTGCCCCATTTTGGCTAGTTTTCAGTCAAATAAGTGGGAAACGTCCTGCTGACAGTCAATCATGACAACATGGTTTAATTTAGCATTAACAGTGTTTGAAATTGGATGTCAGTATCATGTGTGCTGTAATGTTGACCATAATAAATGGCTAAATATATCTGTCAAAGCCTGTTTTGTTGTTGGTGGTGTTGCATTTAAGTAGATGTTTCAGAGAAATACAATAGAATAATTTGATTTGAAATATTCAGCACAATCACCATTTATATGATGTAGCCACTGATTGATCCAAACATACATAACATTATGACCGCCTTCCTAATGTTGTGTCGTCCCCCTTTTGCTGCCAAAACAGCCCTGACCAGTCAAGACATGGACTCCACTAGACCCCTGAAGGTGTGCTGGGGTATCTGGCATCAGGATTTTAGTAGCAGATCTTTCAGAGGAGAAGTCCACTTCCAGAACAAAAATTTACAGGTAATGTACTCACCCCCTTGTCATCCAAGATGTTCGTGTCTTTTTTGAGGACAACATTTCAGCATTTTTCTCCATATAATGGACTGATATGGTGCCCCCTAATTTGAACTTCCAAAATGCCGTTTAAATGTGGCTTCAAACGATCCCAAATGCAGTTGTAAACGATCCCCGCCGAGGAAGAAGTGTCTAGCGAAACGATCGGTTATTTTCATAAAAAAAAAATAGAATTTAAATACTTTTTAATCTCAAATGCTCGTCTTGCTTTGCTCTCCCTGAACTCTGTGTATTCCGGCTCAAGGTAGTTAGGTTATGTTGAAAAACTCCAATCATATTTTCTCCCTCAACTTCAAAAATAATTTCAAAATCATCCTACATCACTGCAGAAGCACAGACACAGTCTTTGCAAATTGAACATGCAAAGAAGATCAAACACCCTTAACAAAAAAAGTAAAACAGCGATATAGGGCGATTTTGAAGTTGAGGGAGAACATGAGATGGGAGTTTTTCAACATACCTGAACTGTCATGAACTGCAAAAAAAAAAAAAACAGTTCAAGCAGAATAAGACAAGCGTTTGACAGGAAAAAAAGTATATACATTGTTTTATTTTTATGAAAATAACCAATCATTTCGCTAGATAAGACCCTTCTTGACTGGGATTGTTTACAACCACATTTGGGTCCACTATATGGAGAAAAATGCTGAAACGTTTTCCTCAAAAAATGCAATTTCTTTAC
Source organism: Cirrhinus mrigala (assembly GCA_036247105.1). Taxonomy (NCBI): domain Eukaryota; kingdom Metazoa; phylum Chordata; class Actinopteri; order Cypriniformes; family Cyprinidae; genus Cirrhinus; species Cirrhinus mrigala. The sequence continues at coordinate 178,466 of CM070028.1, forward strand.
GACTGAAGAAAGAAAGACATGAACATCTTGGATGACAAGGGGGTGAATAGATTATCCATAAATTTTTGTTCTGAAAGTTGTGAAGTGGGGCCTCCATGGATCAGACTTGTTTGTTCAGCACATGCCACAGATGCTTAATTGGACTGAGATCCAGAGAATTTGGAGGCTAAGTCAACACCTCAAACTCGTTGTTCTGCACCTCAAACCATTCCTGAACCATGTTTGCATTGCTGAAAGAGGCCACAGCCATCAGGACATATTGTTTCCATGAAAGGGTGTACATGGTCTGCAACAATGCTTAGGTAGTTGGTATGTCTCAAAGTAACAGCCACATGAGAGCAGGACCCAAGGTTTCCCATCAGAACATTGCCCAAAGCATCACACTGCCTTCGACCGACTTGCCTTCTTCCCATAGTGCATCTTGGTGCCATGTGTTCCCCAGGTTAGTGACACAAACACACCCGGCCATCCATGTGACATTAAAGAAATTCTGAAATTTATCAGGCCACCTTCTTCCATTCCCCTGTGATCTAGTTCTGATGTTCACGTTCCCCCTTGTTGGTCGCTTTCGCGACCAACTGTAGTAAGAGCATTGGACAGGGGTCAGCATGGGCACCTTGACTGGTCTGCAGCTATGCTGCCCTCAACTACGATGCACTGTGTATTCTGACACCTTTCCATCAGAACTACCATTAGCTTCTTGAGAAATTTGAGCTACAGTAGCTTGTCTGTTGGATCAGACCACATGAGCCAGCCTTCACTCTCCACATGCATCAGTGAGGCTTGGGCACCCATGACCCTGTCGCCTGGTTAACCACTGTCTATCACAATTTGTCACAAAATAATCAACATTGTATTTGGTCTGGACCAAAGTAAGTGAACTAGCAGAGTTTCCTGGTGTGAAAACACTCTTAGAAAATAGATGAATAGATGATGACTCCTAGAGGTCAGTTATGGTACTACATTTTAGTAGAGGGATTAAACTTTCGAAAAAGAGTTAATAAAATGGCCAAACACTTTTAGTTTTCTGTAGGCATTCAAAATGGGCAAAATGTGGTTAGAGATCAGTCTGACTTCCTATAAGTGGTGTGGATTTGTTGTGTGCAGGACAGCAACATGAGTATTTTGCAGCTTCATTTCTGACTTTTTACATGTCATTTGTGGTGGACATTGTTTGCTTGTTTGTGTGCACAGGAAGTGGAAGTTCATTGCATCTCCTAAAAGATAATCAACATCAAATCTCTGCATGCAAACCTTTGACTCTCCTTAGCAGAAATGTTTCCAGTGTGGTTTAGCACAAGTAAAGTGTTAAGGTAAGCTCAGTACTTAAAACCTCAGTTCCACTTAAGAAAAAATGACTCATACGGTCTCATCTTTGTCTAGACAAGTGGTTCACCCTTGAACAGAGTTCCCATCTGCTTTAGACATATCGATTTAGATATACCTCAAATTGAAAAAGAATGGCAGTGCAGACAACAGGGTTTTAGCAGTTTTATAGAATGATTGTTGTTGTTTCTACATGACTGTTTACATTTCTACATCTAAAAACACTATCTATATATCTACGAAACCTAAAAAGTTTCATACGGTTAAAGGTTAAACCACTTGGTTTTGCAGTTCACTGGTGATCAGGTGACCATGTGTGGAAAACTTTACTGAGCTTGTCTGGCCAAGACCAACCACAATGCCTACATTTGATCTACAAAGAAGCGTTTGGCTAGCCGTCATCTAGTAGGTGGATGATTCTATTGCATATTTATAAAAAAAAAAAAAAAAAGAAAAGAAAGAGAGAAGTTAATTTCTGATGTCTATTTCTTATTTTTTATTCATTAACTAGATATTATGAAATTTGTATGAAATTTACAACAAAAGCGTAAGGCAACATCCTGATATGAGGTCAAGAAGAAGCTTTCCTGTTTATGATTTTGGCTGCAGGAGAAAAGCACCGGTTTTGTTCAAAGTCTTCAAGCATCTGAGAGAAGACCACCTCAGTATACTGAAAGAGCAACAAGGCAAACAGTATTTTTGAAATTTATGAAAAAAAAAAAATCTGTTTTATGATACAAACAGTGATAAGGAATAAAAAAAATCTTAAAGTAATGAATAATTAAATAAATAAATAAATATGCGGTTTTGCATAATTTACCATTGTCTTTGGCTCTTTTAGTTGTTCGTTAAGTGTCCGCTCTAAATCTGCTTCTTGGTGTTTTAACTTTTCTCTAGAGTAGCAACATACACAACCTACAAGAGAAGAGAAATGTTGTAATATTTTACAAACAGATTAAATTTCATTATATTAATAAACAGAACTCACCAATCACCACAAAGACCAGAACACCATGCATTAGACCAGATACGATGATAATAATCATCCATGGTCTCTGAATCTGGTCAGTATGATTCACCATCGTATGATTCTGCTCAATATACTTCACCACAGTGTGATTCTGATATTTAGGTAATTTGGTTGGTTCTGTAAAAAAACAGCCTTACATTCAAATAACCAAAGCATTAAACATCCATATGGCCTGATTAATGAATGCTCACTCACCAATGATGTGAAGTCTGGTGCCGTTGCTGAATTTTGGAGGTGCTTCTGTGGTCATGCAGTAATAAATTCCTAATTCATCAGTAGTGACATTTCTTATGAATAGATGATGTTTAGGTTGCACTGAATATTTAAATCTGAAACGTGCATCGTCGTAAAAGGGAGTTGTTGAAGTTGAAAATAACCGCAATATCACAACTGGACGAGCTGGTAGTTTTAGTAGCATCCAATAAATCTCTTTATTTTCTAGATCACAGTTTATGGACACATTTTGTCCCAAATTTGTTAGTTCTGTTAACGTTTCTACAGCTTGACACCATACTAGCAGACCTGCAAGATTTAAAAAATACATATAACATTTTTACTAAACTTGTTCAACAGTAAATTAATCATGTCACTCGATAAAATACTTACAGATAAGATACTGGATGACCTTTGTGTCATTTCCACAATTCAAATACATTGAGATGATGAAATGTAGATGCTTTCAAAAAGGCTTTAAGGTGGTAATGTTAGTTCAGAGCTTTGAAACCCAGAGAGGTTTCAAAGGAAGTCACGCTCACACACCATACCTACCAGTTTTAAAGGAACAGTTCACCCAAAAATGACAATAGCCATCCAAGATGTAGAGTTTGCTTCTCCACTGATACATATATGGAGAAATTTAGCATTTCATCACTTGCTCACAATGGATCCTCTGAAGAATAAGAGTCCAAACAGCTGATAATAACATCAGTCCAAGCAACGGTATATGGTTTTGAGTCAAAAGCAATGGTTTAAAGTTAAAAACGACTTGATGTCAAACATGCAGCTTTTCACTTCACAAGATGTTAACTGATGGACTGAAGTGGTGTGGATTACTCGTGGATTATTGTGATGATTTTATCTGCTATCTGCTGTTTTATGAAAGCCTTATCATTATTATTCTTTTTTAAAAAGCCACTTTCCTAAAGAATAGATCCAAGTTTCCAGAGCCTGGTTCTGATTATTCACGATAACAGTTAATTTGTAAATGAGCAGCGAAGGGCAAAAGTGCAGTCTGGGGGAGGGGGAGGGGAAGAGAGTGTTCTCAGTCGAAACTGTGGTCCAGGGGCCGTTTGCTGTCCTTAGATTGAACCAAAAGGGCACTTTAGACTGCGTTAGACTATAACCTGACCTGTGAGGTTTCTCTGAATATCAATGCATGTACAGCCGACCATTGAAAGTACTGTAAACTGTGTCTGTAAGATGTTTTATTGTGTATGAACTGATTTTGAGGATGTTTAGGCTTTTTCAAGTTTGTAGGTGTTCAGGTACAGAAATGGAATAATCAAACGTTAAATATCACTTCACTGTATTAATTAAATATAGATTAATTCTTGTTAAAACTAAAAAAGTAATTCGGTAAAGAGTGGTGAGTGAGTTTCTCTCTTTTATTTTCTTGGATTAACATGAACTCTTTTCACCTAAATTTGACGGCCTGTTGGACTGTCAGGTTCAGATTTGTAATAAGACGAGTGAACCCCTCTGGGTGCTGGTTAGAGCACAATAGTAAAAAGGATGAAGAGACACCCAGTTAGCAAATTTCCTTTGACCCGGATCTGGCCCAAACCTACAGCTAAAGTGTGGCCCAGATTAGATTTTGTTCGCCGGCCCAAAATTGGCCCATATGTTTTTAGCCAGAACCGAACCAAACCAGAGCCATAACTCCGCCGTTCATGAGCCAAGTAATACATTTTTATGTGGTCCATATATGGACCTTATGTTTCATTTTAGTAAGGCTGAGTTCTGTTAAGACCTCACTGCCCTAATGTGGCCCACATGTGGCTGACAGTATATGTAAAATTCGTATTAACTAGAGAGTAAATCACACACTCAACAACAAAAATGTAAATAAAATAATTTACTTTTGTCAGTGCAGGTTAAATGTGCTTTACAGTTACTCAGTACTGAGTTAGAATATTCTTATAAATATATAACACATATATTTAACATTACAATTTGAGTTGGAATCATTTTTTAAGAATATAAAACAAACACAATAAATATACAAACCAAAAATTATGAAATGGACAAATCTGAGTTGGAATCCATTTTTAAGAATAGTCAACAGATATACATTTAGCATTAAAAAATAAATAAATAAATAAATAAATAAATAAATAAATAAATGGACAAATTTGAGTCGGAACCAGTTTTTAAGAACAAATAACATTAAACTTGAGTGTTGAGAAGAAAAGAGAAGAGTTGCTTTAAAGTGTGTTGGTGTTAGTAATGCTGCAAACGGTCTAAGGGGGGTCAGCAATGCACTGTTGTTTATTCATTCTCTCTTTCCTCCCACCATCTCATTCTCCAGACAGGTGCAGCCACTTTATAAAGTTATTTTCAATGTCTTTATCTGAAGCCCTTCCAGTCTGGGGATTCTGCCTGACAGGATTACACTAAAAATCAAAATGTTCAACAGTGTAATCAAGTTGTTACATTTTCAAATACATTTTCAAACTATACTTACTTTTTACTTATTACATATTATTCACACAATGGCAACAAATTATTAATGATTATCTCATGAATTCTTTTTTCATCTTTAAAAATTTCTTTCCTACTGCTAATATAAAGTCTTCAAGTTTTGTGGACATTCACACAAACACCATTTACTAGGCCATACTTACCTCCTGCGTAAATGCAACAAAATCGCCAAACAACTAAACAAAACAAAACAATGTTCAATGACATTGTTTACAAAACAACTGCAAGTTTTCATTAATTATAATCTATAACATTATTAAAGATTATCTGTTATCTGTTTTATACCTTTTATTAATTTGTTTTATGTGCCAAGAAATAACAGCACAGAAGATTAAGAACTTTATCAAAAGTTAAACAACTTTTATCTTATACTCAAGATCAGTTACAATGGTACATTTAATACTGGCTCATGGGTTCACTAGATTTTTAGAGCATACTGAAACAGCGTAAGATAGTAAAGCTTCATTTGATGAAATCACATGAGTCAGGCTGACTGATGTGTGCTCTGGACGCACTGATTTGAAACAAAAGATTCATATTTAGCATTTCGTGCCAGTTACTAGGTTCTACAATCCCAATCCAAATAAATACTTGAAACATCAAATGTGTTATTATTATGTTACGTGGAATTTTCACTTTCAGTGTGGACAGACATATAATGTATGGACAGAACATCATCGTCATAATGCACCCGCCCTGTTTTGCATTTCTCCTTTTGCATTCCTGTTTTGCATTTCCCTGTCATTCACATTTCCATCTTTAAATATCATGTCCAAGGCAGTTTGGGGACTAAACAACATTTGGATTTTAAGCTTTAACTTATTTTGTCTGATATGTCTTGTCCAGGTGTTTTCTTTATGTTTATGTTCTTTAAGTTTCCATATGGTTTTAAGATTTCACATGAGGAAAAAGACTACGTGAAACTGATTACAAACTCAGTCAAGCTTATGAAACAAACAATATTTCAAGTCAATTGAAGAATCAAGAAGGATGTATTCCATCTTCACCAATCGACCACAGATCTTCATCAAAGGTGTGTAAAACAACTGTTGCACTGTTTTCCATTTGTTCAGTCATATTAAGTGATATTCAGTATCTGACTACAACTACAAGAAAAACTAATCAGGAAAGAATCATGGGTGGATTCTGTGAGCAGTGGTGTTGATAATAAGTGATTCTGAATTGTAGAACATTTGACTATTAGCCAATGTTGTAAATAATGTTGTACAATAATGTACAATAATCCAACAAAATATGATCAAATATTTTTCTGAGTAGTAAGAAAAAACAGGCAGTTCCTCTAAGTGACCTCTAAGTGAGGCTCAAATGCATTTTAGGAATATCAGAAAGTGGGTAGATCAATACAAACAACAATAGGCTGTTAATGGCAAATCAAATCATATTTCTAGCCAGCCCAGATAGATTAATACTTCCGTCTTTAGCCACCTGAAAAACGTCACATCCGTACACGAACGCGCCAATGCCATATTGACGCAGCCACATGGACCGTTCTAGATAGCTTGTCATTAGTTACAATTAAAAAACTGTTTTTCATTTTTTAAAATTGTTCAAGTGCCACATTTTCGTATAAAAAACAAAAAAAAACTAAATACCATGGGACAAAGGTATGTTTCTGTAAACTGAGACAAAATTTAAGACCGTCAATGCCATGTGCTATAGCAATAAGGTAGCATGAAAGCTAACAGCTACAATGTTAGAGAAACTACAGTTTATTTTCCATTAGGTTGCATGAATTATATTCATTACAGATATGTATATTAATATCCAGTATCCAAACATTTTTTGAAAACCGACTAATTAGAAGGCTTGAATGTAGTTTGGTTGTTCGGTCGAGCTTTACAGCTGGTTACGTTGTGTCAAAGACAGAACAGAGTGAGGTGTGTGGATGAGATTAATTGTTACTTTTTGCTGTTATTCCTAGTGTATGCTGTTATTGAGTAATAATGTAATAATAATAATTTATTAATTAATGATTTTTAATCATTTCTGTACATAAGAAAAAAAAAGCTCATTTTGGGTTCATTGCTGGTCCATATGTTAATTCTAGACATACTAACAACATTTGGTGCTGTAATTAAAAATAAGCTGCTGTTAATCACATTTTAACTAAAATACAAAGAGATTAATAGTACAGTACTTAGAATGACATTCCTGAATGACAGGAAGAAGATGATTCACGGTGACGACTAGGGAGGTAGATCCAGTTCCTTTGCTAGAAGTGTGAACATTGGTGAGGTATGGAGGCTAAAAGTAGGTTAGCAAACTGCTGATATCTTTTTGTCTTCTCTGTCTACAGTTGGCGGTACATCATCATCTTTGTGTTTCTGCTGTATATCACAGGTGAGAGTTAAACCATTTTATATGAAATTTATGTCACATGCAGAATGATGAACGTTGTGTTTGCTGTTTTTTAGGTTCTGTCTCTGCTCCTGTGAGTGCCACAGTTAAAGGTTTTGTTGGAGACTCGGCTGTCTTTTCTTGTTTGATCCCTGAAAGTAAGATTCAAGACAAAATAGAAGAATTCAGTGTGCACTTCAGAGATGATGAAAATAAGATTGTGTGTGACATCATTGGGGGCCACAGAACATGTGAAGATCAAGCTCTAGAGTACAAGGACAGAGTTGAAACGTTTCCCGAGGATCAAAAGAAAGGCAACTTCACCTTCAAACTTAACGCTCTTCAAAAAACTGATGCAAGGAAGTACCAGTGTCACATCACAGGACCATCTCAGAATCACATCATCACAGAGCTTCTTGTCAAAGGTGTGTATAATCTGAGTTTCATTGACAAAATTGTTAGTGATTGATCAAACTAATGTTACAAACTTTGCCTTTGTTGTTTTGTCTAACAGATAGACCAGGAGGAAGAGGCAAACATGGAGGATTAAATGGAGAACTAACATCGATTGTCTTATTTTTAATGAAATTTTACTTAGCTGGCATACTGATTTTTATATTTGTAGCATTCTGTTTTGGTGTAGCAAGGGTTGCATTCAGTTACTAGGTTATTTGGGGGGTTCAGATAAGTCAGTGTCAGACACAGCATTGGAAGTATTTCTGCACACTGGTGGTGGATAATGAGATACTCCTCACAAAGTAAAGTGCTTTAATTGCTTAGAAATGCGCTATATAAAATTAATAAATAATTACTATTATTATTATTAATCCGTAATAGTACTTCAGTACATTTTTCAAATTAAGGAAAAAAAAACAAAATACAAAACAAAACAAAAAAAAAATCATCTTTTGGTATTTCACTCTAAACATGTGAGACCTGAGTTTATATTTATTTGTATATAAACTCAATGGTCAGTTGAAAACTTGTGTGATCACTGTTCTCAAAGCAAATTAAATTAAAATGAAAGTAGATTCATATTCCATATATTTCAATCATTACAAATTTTACATTCACAGTGTTTGTAATTGAATGTCAGTATCATGTTTGCTGTCAACAGTGTATTGTATTGTCAACCATGTTAATAAATGGCTAAATATACCTGTCTTTCATTGGTGTTACATTTAAGTAGAAAAAAAATCTTTGATTAAATTGATTTTGAAAAAAAAACAAAACAAAAAACAGCACAATTACCCACCACAGATCAATCCATTTGATCCAAACATATGGGACTGTGGGACCACAGAGAGTCCTACTTGATTAACTGCAGACTATACCAGAATTAAACAGAGACACAGAAATAAATGAGACTGCAACACAAGTTTGTCTCTGAGTTTCCATTTTGTTTTGAAGATCTTTCCTGTTTTCCACAAACTGATTCAGTCAGGGGTACTTTTTCCCTTTCTCTGCCTCACACTTGGGTTACAGTTTTCAAAAACAATGTCAATAACATATAATAAAGTACCCAATAAACTAGTATTTAAAAAGTAGTGTACACAGTGTACTGTATGTAGAACATGTGACCTGGAATGTCTCAGGTGAATTCTGCTCCTCCCAACAACTAGATAAATTGTTGTGTTTTCTCATCAGCTGTACAGTCTGTCAAAACTCAGGCAGGAACAGATGACAGAAAAAGACGGTAGCAGGATGCTAAAAAAGTGAATTACCTTAAGGTAAGCAAGATCTCACAGTTGTTATCTTGTTTAGTTGTTATTTTGTTTAGTGGGCAGAAAGCAGCAAGTCATTTAGCATATTCTTTTTATATTTCTGTTGCTGTCATCTGTGTTTATGCTGGAAATAAACATTTTGAAGTCAAATTTAAACTGTAAAATAAATACATAAATTGTACCCTAAATAAGCACTGTGTATGTCTTTATTTTATTTTATTTTCTCTTCACTATTTTTCAGATCACTATGAGGAACTTAAAAAATAAAACTGAATGCTTCCATAATGGAATCTTAAAAATGGAATTCCTATGATGCTTTCTTCAAAAACAAAAAATGTGGTAAAGCAAGGCAAGAATTCTGCCTGAGGAAAAGGACTACATGGACCTAAACTTAGACTGAAACAAATTATATTTCCCCTTTAAAATCAGCTGAAGAATCAAGAAGGATGTGTTCCATCTTCACCAATCGAGCACAGTTATTCATCAAAGGTAAACATTGGCAGTTTTGGTTGCACTGTATTGCATTTGTTCAGTCTTAAAACTGGTGGGTGGATTCTATGAGCAGTGATGTTGATAAGTTATTCTGCTTTGTTTGTAACATTTGATTAGCCAATATAACAATATTGTATAATAATTAAAATATGATAAAACATATTTTTGAGTAGTATTAAAAAAAAAAAGTCTTCTTTTAAAAGCCTTTTGAGAACAATTGTAAATATCAAAAAGTACATAATATTAAAACAAACAAACAACAACAAAAACCTAATATGCTATTAATGGTAAATTTGATTAAATTAGCTGATACTTCTATCTTTATACACCTGTAAAACGTCACATCAGTATGCATGTGCATGAGCATCCGACGTCATTCAGGCCGACACCATTTTGACTGAGCTTCCTTTCGGTAATCATCTTAGTCATAGCTAGTTGGCATAAAAAATAGTTTTCATTTTTGAAATTGTTGAAGTGCCACGAGTGCTTCTGCTTCGCCTGAAACAAAACAAAAAATACCATGGGACAAACGTATGTTTTGTAAGTGTTGACAAAACAATTAGATCGTCAACGCCATGTGCTATCGTTAGAGTAGCATGGAAGCTAAGAGCTACAGTGTTTGTCATAATTTATTGCCTATTATTTAGTATGAATTACATATATCAATATCCATTGTCATAAACTGGTTCACTGGTTTTTAGAAAACTAATTGGTTAGAGGGCTCAGATGTAGTTTGATTGCTCAGTCGAGCTTCTCAGTAGCTGGTTAAGCAAGTCTAAGTCGAACAGTGTAAGGAGTGTGAATAAAATTATGTTACTTTTGCTGGTTTTCCTGATGTATATTGTTATTAATCATAATAATGAATCAAATAATAATTCACTTTAAGTGACATTTCAAGTATAAAGCTCATTTTGGGTGTCATGTTGATCCACTCAAACATAGACTTTCTTGATTGACAGGAAGAACATGAATCACAGTTTTGACTAGGTGTGTGTATATTGGT
>CM070028.1:190760-299760 GCA_036247105.1 Cirrhinus mrigala
ATTGCTGCTTGCAGCTATATTTATTATTATTATTATTATTATTATTTTTCAATTTATATATCTTTTAACCGCAGATGCTCTTCTCAGTGCTGCCAAATAGGTTATTCTATAAAATCATTACTGTGCTTTAAATCGTTTTATTTTATGCAAAGCAATATACACAGATATTAATAAAATACGTAAAAAAATAAATAAATAAATCAAAAAAAGTTAACAAATTTTGTTCATATCTTTGTGGTTACTTGTAGGGAATGAAATGACAAAATGAAATCATTTAAAATCATTCACTTTTTATTCAAAAATAAATGTCGAAATTACATTGTGACTTAAAATATAACTTTTTTTCAAGATAATGCTTGTTTATGAACACTTTAAGTACATTGGCGGGGTAAAATGAGGGACATTTTAGCTCTTAGAAATGTAAATATTACAATAACCGTGCATTCAGAACATTTATTAATTGAGATGAGAATAGGAGGACATTTGGCCTTTGTGTGAACAATTCGGTCAAAATGATAAAAGAAGAACATCCTGAGCTGGACCAATATATTTGTCTTGTAGTGTAACAAACCCTTCTTCAGATAAAATTATTAAATCATAGAAATTGTAACTTTGTAAAAGTTTCCAAGCTGAAATGATACCTAATAATAAGAATGTACAAAAATGCTATATATTTGTTACTATGCATCTCAATCAACTCAATGGGTTGTGTGATAGTCTATTGAGTACATTAATTCGGGTACTGGTAAAGATCCTCTACACACTGGGACACTTCTGACTCTATTTTCCAAAGGCAAAATCATCATTGTAGAACATCACTACTGGTATTCATGAATAACAGCAGAATGCCACATTTTTAACGCTATTTGAAGTACACTACAATAAATACTATGGTAGGTATCTCTGCAACATTGATACACTGATAAACACGCAGTGAACAGAATGTATGTTTATGCTGAAATATAACTGAATAATGGTATTATGTGTTATGATGTGTACTGAGCTGCCTTGTGCGTTTCTAGGTTTCCTGCTTGAGAATCTCTATTAAGGGAATATTTTGTATTTAAACAAAGTACATTGTACCTACAATTTCTTTCTTTTTCTTTTTCTTTTTCTTTTAACTACAAACACATATTATATAAAGTTGTTTTGTAATATAGTACTAAAACTACTGTGTAAGACACAAGACATTTATAATATTTTATTATTGGCTTATGACTATATATATATATATATATATATATATGTGTGTGTGTGTGTGTGTGTGTGTGTGTGTGTTAGCATTTTATCATTTCAATTTTTATCAGTTTATGGCTTTAAACTTGAAAAAAGTGACTGAAATAATGTTAATAATTAATAATTCTTGAAAAATTATGAAGATATAATGAAAATAAATCTCATCAATTGTAATGTTTACATTTTATACCTATTTTCAGGTATTTTTTAAGACTCTAACTTATTATGTCGACACTGGTATGATACCTGGTATGAAATACTTTTGTTCAACTAAACATTACGGTTTGTCAGACAAAATCTCACACTCTAGTAGTTTCTGTATGTTGTGTATGTTGTCAAAACTGGACAACATACATTATGTTTGTCAACAATACATTACAATCTGTATTTCTGTAAACTTTTTTTTTTTTTTTTTAATATCACGTTTTATGTAAATTTCCATGCATTAGAGAGCAGTGTGTGAGCTGGACTTTTATTTTGGCTTGGTGATGTGACGTCATGAAGACGCGCCGCGCTCCTGCATCTGCTGTGATTTGACTGAAGAAAGGTTTGTGTTTAAAGCGTTTACCGCGTAGAGACTGCTCAGCTTTAAAGTTTTACGCGCTAATTCATCGTTTATTAGTTACTGTAACATACTGCTTTATTTAAAAGGTATTAAGGTTATTTCTGTGAGTAAAGTGCATCCACACACGAGTAACACAAAAGGTGAGTCTCATTTTACTCCGTCTATCGTGAATCAGTTTATCATAAACATGTATTCAGTCACTGGAGAAACTGGGCTTTTTAAACTCCGAGTCAACTGACGTCACCTGCTGGTCAAAAGCTTTTAATTCAACACAAACGTGTCTAATGAAAAATTAAACTAAGAGAAAATGTTTTTATTGAAATAGAGTCTATTGAATGTGATCAAATGTGAGCAAATCATTACATAACAAACATAAATCATAACTATCTAAATGTGAACTTTAATTATAAGTTGTGTTATTTTATTAATGTTGTAATGCTAGTTTTGAGTGTCTTATCAGGTGATTTACATCCATGAAGTCTCACTCTGACTGACTACTGAACTAGCTGATTGAGACGCACCCAGAGATTTAGTTTAGGTTTATTTCTCTTACTTTTATTCTCTTCTTCAACAGAACTGAGTGTCCAAAAAACACCTGCTGAAGCAACCGAGATCCACGTGACACACAAAGATGCCGTTTATTAAAGAGGAGAGTGAAGACATTAGAACTGAAGAAGTGTTCAGAGTCAAACATGAAGATACTGAGGAACAACAAACAAAGATGGCTTTAATTAAAGAGGAGAGTGAAGACATCAGGATTGAAGAAGTATTCAGTCTGAAAGATACTGAGGAACAAACAGGTTAGTTTTATTCTCATTCATTTGATCCTTATACAAATGTCCAGCTCTACAGAAATGAAAGATATTTCTGAAGAATGTTGTATGTATGTCCTAAAAAGTATAAAAGTAGTTTAATTTGACATGTAGTTTTGACAAAAGTAGTTTAGCAGACATGTTGAGATCACATGATCAGACAAATACTAATTCTGCCTTCATTCATCCTTCATTCACGTTGGAAATCGTTGTTGGGGAAAGTTGCTTTTAAAAGTAATGCATTATAATTTTGCGTTGCTCCCTAAAAAGTAACTTACATTACATTACTTTTTTGTTGCTTTTTAAATCTGGGCAGGGCTTGCTGCTTTGTTTTTATGTTTAAAAACCCTTTCACACCAAAAGTGAAATAAATTCACCAAAGGCTGAAAGAAAAGTACATTCATGCAGAAGATCACTCATCAGCAAAAACAAACAAACAAAAAAAAAAAAAAAAAACATGAAGCACAAATGTTAGTTTATCTAAAGTAATTTTTGCTTATTCATATTGTTGAATTGGATCATCGAAGGTCAGCAGCAAAGACACTGGTTGATAAAACAGGATTAAATACATAAAAGATATTTGTGTTTTTTAGCATATTTAATTATTGCAGGTTTGCGTCATATCCTGAGTTAGCATTTCACTGTTTTTATTTATTTGGATGAATACTGAATCTGTTTTTTGTGAGTGACATGAATTAATGCATGTTCACATTTACGTTTACTCCCGATTTCCTGACAAGAGACTTGTCAATCAGTAAATGGGGAAAAAAACTAAATAGCGCTACTTATTTGAAAAAGTAACTCAGATATTTCCTTAGAAATTCAAAAGTGTTGCATTACTTTACTAGTTACTTGAAAAAGGTAATCTGATTATGTGTTAGCCCCAACACTGTTGGTCATTCGTTATTATGACACGTCACACATTAAATTAAGAAAAAGTAGTAAATAATGCAGAAGTTGTCTAAACAAATGTATGTTTAACATTAAACCCAGTATCTATTTCTAAATTGAAAACAATGAAAACCATTAAAGGAGAAGTTCACTTCCAGAACAAAAATTTACAGATAATTTACAGTACTCACCACTTGTCATCCAAGATGTTCATGTCTTTCTTTCTTCAGTCGTAAAGAAATTATGTTTTTTGAGGAAAACATTTCTGGATTTCTCTCCATATAGTGGACTTCAATAGTGCCCCCGAGTTTAAACTTTCAAAATGCAGTTTAAATGTGGCTTCAAATGGCTCTAAACAATCCCAGCCAAGGAAGAAGGGTCTTATGTAGCGAAACAATCGGTTATTTTCTTTAAAAAAACAAACAAACAAACAAACAAAAAAAGTACAATTTAGACACTTTATATACTTTTTAAGCTCAAACGCTTTATTTTGAAAAACTCCCATCTCATTTTCTCCCTCAACTTCAAATTCGTCTTACATCGCTTTTGTACCTTTTTTTTTTTTTTTTTTTCTTTTTTTTTTTTTTTTTGGTAAAGGACGTTTGACCATTTTGACGCATTCACTTTGTTAACACTGGGTCCATACTTCTGCAGCGATGTAGGATAATTTTGAAGTTGGTGGAAAAAATTAGTTGGGAGTTTTTCGACATTCCCGAAATGTATTGAACCAGAATTCAGGCTTCAGCCCAGAGTTCATGCATACCTAGATGAGACGAGGTTTTGAGGTTAAAAAGTATAAATGTAATTATTTTTAGAAAATAACCGATCGTTTTGCTAGATAAGACCCTTTTTCCTCAGCTGGGATTGTTTAGATCAGTAGTTCTCAACTCCAGTCCTCGGGGCCCACTGCTCTGCACATTTTGTATGTTTCTGAATCTGACACACTCAGTTCAGTTCATGGATATTTCTCCTAACGAGCTAATGATCTGAATCAGGTGCGTTAAATGAGGGAGACCTACAAAATGGGCCCCGAGGACTGTAGTCGAGAACCACTGATTTAGAGCACTTTGAAGCTGCATTTAAACTGCATTTTGGAAGTTCAAACTCGGGGCACCAATGGAGTCAGCTATATGGAGAGAAATCCTGAAATGTTTTCCTCAAGATACATAATTTCTTTACAACCGAAGAAAGAATGATATGACATCTTGGATGACAAGGGGGTGAGTACATAATCTGTACATAGCAAATAAAAAAAAAAAACCTTGCTACAGCTCACTGGCAGATATGAATGTTTTTGGGAAAAACAGCAAGAAGACTGCATTATCGTTTAATAATTTATTAATAAACTAGTGCCTTCTTCGTTTTCGGTTTAAGAGATGAAGTCGGCGACACTGACTCATCATCTCCACAATAATGATGCACCTGTATGCAGGTTTCATATGGTTTACATAATCTGAGAATGTTTGTTTTCCATTTGAATTGGTCCATTTGAAAGTAGACTTTTCACTCTCCGTAAATATATTTTTCATGGCAAGTATACACAGAATTTCGAAGTTTTGCACTCAAGTTCACAGAGACCAAGATGCAGAGAGCACATCCTGTTTGCCTTAATTATTTTACAAAAGCACAACATTTCGTTGTTATTGTGAGTGCACACAAATAAACATAGTCTTTACAGATTCGAAAGATGTATTATTCTTATCTGTATGACCAAAAATGGAGTATTTTAGGAGCAAGTGAACCCAACAGCACCTCCATCCGTCTTGAGTGAGCATGCTATTGTTCAGCTTCCACACTCCACACAGACACTTCAATAGCGCACATTTTTCTATGTTAACATTAGATTGAACAGCCATGTAAAGTTGCTACTACATACATCTTTCAGATGAAAAGCCATATTTGAGGTCAATGAATGAGAGGTGAGTGTTTGGACGTCCTGCTCGCTGTATAGTATATTACCACATAGACCAGCCATTAACAATTTGCTTGTCATGGACTGCGTGACTTCATTTCCTGTGGATTTTTCTTCCTTCGACTAATTTTGGTCGACCAAGCCTGTTCTCATTGATTAATGGTTAGTGGACTACTAGGCGGCAGCCCTAGTCAAGGGCGAAGATTTGGTTTGAACAGCTGTTTATGTTCGCTAATCAATGTTTATATGAGAATAAAGGCCTAAATTCAGTATTTGTCATATAAAGTGATTGTTTCTCTTCAGAAAATTCAAACTAATTTGCTCAATCCATATACAGTGGGGGGAAAATGTATTTGATCCACTGCTGATTTTGTATGTTTGCGCACTGACAAAGAAATTGTCAGTCTACAATTTTAATGGTAGGTTAATTGGAACAGTGAGAGACAAAATAACAACAAAAAAAACCCAGAAAAACACATTTCAAAAAAGTTATACACTGTTTTGCATTTTAATGATAACAATCAGCAAGATTTCTGGCTCCCAGGTGTCTTTTCTACAGGCACTGAGCTAAAATTAGGAGCACTCTCTTAAATTTATTCTTTCTTCAGAATAAATATTAGCAATATCAAAAATTTGAGCCAGGGACCTCTGGTTGAGTTGACACGGAATGACCCAGGAGCAATCAATCAATCAGGTTCCAAACTCTCCAACATGGCCAAGACTAAAGAGCTGTCCAAGGATGTCAGGGACAAGATTGTAGACCTACACAAGGCTGGAATGGACTACAAGACCATCGCCAAGCAGCTTGGTGAGAAGGCTGCGATTATTCGCAAATGGAAGAAACACAAAATAACTGTCAGTTTCCCTTGGTATGGAGCTCCATGCAAGATCTCACCTTGTGGAGTTTCAATGATCATGAGAACGGTAAGGAATCAGAACCTCCTTTCCTCATTGAAAGGGTCATGGATGGGTATTCCAGCATGACAGTGACCCAAAACACACGACCATGACAACAAAGGAGTGGCTCAAGTAGAAGCACATTAAGGTCCTGGAGTGGCCTAGCCAGTCTCCAGACCTTAATCCTATAGTCAAGTCAAGTCAAGTCACCTTTATTTATATACCACCTTTAACAATACAGAATTGTGACAAAGTGGCTGTACAGTAATAAATAGGAAATAGTACATCAACAATGCAAAAGGGCAACAACAAACACTCAATTTTCACGTAAAGGCAGTTAATCAAATACAATATCGTGTGAAGAGAAAGTGTCCCCAACTAAGCAAGCCAGAGGCGACAGCGGCAAGGAACCAAAACTCCATCGGTGACAAATGGAGAAAAAAACCTTGGGAGAAACCAGGCTCAGTTGGGGGGCCAGTTCTCCTGTGGCCAGACACAGAGGACTCATCTGGTTCCCGTGGTCTTGTGCTGACGGCCGTCTAGGTGACGAGGTCTTCACTGAGGATCCATCTCTGGGGCTCATCTAGTCGATGTGGTCTCCGCTGACATTCGTCTGGGCTGGGTATGGACTGGATCCGGGGGACTGCAGTGACCATCTGATCTGGTTGCGGACTGGATCTGGTGGTTAAGGTGACCTCAGAATAAGAAAGGAACAGACTAATATTAGCGTAGATGCCATTCTTCTGACGATGCACTGAGTACATCGGGAGTTATGGGAAGTGTTCCCGGTTCCGGTTGACCTAATTAATGCAGCCTAGCAATCCTTTAACGGATTTGAATTATAGGAATATGTTGATGTGTTATGTGTAAGCAAGGTTAAAGAGATGGGTCTTTAATCTAGATTTAAACTGACAGAGTGTGTCTGCATCCCGAACAGTGTTGGGTAGATTGTTCCAGGAAAATCAGTGGAGGAAGCTGTTTGAGTTGCCAAATGTCAGCCTCGAAACCGTAATGACTTGGAGAGGATCTACAAAGAGGAGTGGGACAAAATCCCTCCTGAGATGTGTGCAAACCTGGTGACCAACTACAAGAAATATCTAACCTCTGTGATTGCCAAAAAGGGGTTTGTTAAGTCATGTTTTGAGAAGGGGTCAAATACTTATTTCACACACTAAAATGCAAATCAATTTATAACTTATTTAAAATGCTTTTTTCTGGATGGAAATGGATTTTTTTTTTTTTTTTTGTTATTCTGTCTCTCACTGTTCAGATAAACCTACCGTTAAAATTATTGACTGATCATTTCTTTGTCAGTGGGAAAACATACAAAATCAGCAGGGGATCAAATAATTGTTTCCCCACTGTAGATTAGTTAGTCTCTGGAACAGGAACAGAAATCACTCAGATTTCATATTTGGAGTTTTTTGTACGAGAGATTACCCTCTGGCTTTCGGATGCAGCACCATTTAGCCGTACTTCACTGACATAAGCATAAAAATTGCAGCCAACTGCCAAAATGTGTGCAGTTTATTTGCGGTTAATCGTGCAGCGCTACTGCAGATGACACTCAAAACGCCAGCTTTCTCACATCAGTGAAAAGGTTTTTTAGTCTAATAAAAAGGCTGGTAGGATTGTAAATGAATCGATACAATAATAAACATTCAATCAAATAAAGCGAGCACACCATAGTTCCCCCTCAGTCCGTCATGTTCAGCGTTATGTGGAGTGACGTATTTGGGATCGCACTTGGGAGCCCAATCACCGCTGAGCTGAAGAGAAAAGGCCAGTAAACATTGGTGAATAGAATTTGCATGCTAAGCCACTGCCCTGTACATACGGGTATATAAGATGGTGGCATGCATCCAGTCAGTTAGATTTCTGCTTTGTAGCCGATTGCCTGTTGCAGAGCGAGAAAGAAAAAAAGAAAGAAAGAAAGAAAAAGAAAGGAGACAAGAAGATTTTAGCTGCAGAGTTTCTTGGCTGCGTTGCCGGCTTAAATAAGAAGCCGTTCTTTTTGCATTCAGTGAAGAGCACTGCCCTTGATTGCATGGTTGTGCCGCGGTCCTTGCCTGGGCAAACCAGCCCTAAAAGAGCAAATTTCCGAAGCACGGTCGTCGAGAGAGTCTCTCGGGATGTCTTTCCAACCATGTGCTTCTGGATGTGGTAGCTCCTTGACTTCTAGTGATGGTCACGATCGCTGCCTCCCGTGCCTGGGTCGTAAACACGCTGAGGCAGCTGTCATGGATGGACACTGTAAGCGTATGACCAAGGCTACGCTTAGGTCCTGCCTCTCGTTCACGATGAGGCTGACCTCGCCTTCAACCCAGCCCAGTTCGGCAGGCCGTAAAAGCTCCTCGGCTGTGCTGGTTAGGGGTAAGGGCAACCTAAAGATTACGGTTTGGAATGTTCCAAACCGGGCCAGCCCCCATGGAAGTCCGACTTCTCCACACATAGCCCCGTGGAGTTGCTGAAAGACGGCATGGGCTCGTCCCGCAGTGGACCCAGCAGCTCCTTCGCTCCCGAAGAGGACAGGATGTCTATCGCTGCACCAGAGGAGGGGCTTTTGCCTGCTAACGCAGATGATTCTACTGGGTAGCCGCCCAAACAGAGTCTGATGCGGAACTGACGACCATGCTCCTCTGAGCCGCCAAGAGCATCAGGTTGGAGGTGTCTAAAGCACCTTCTCCTGAGTGCTTGAGGCTTGATGATTGGTTGATGCAGGTTGATGTAGGAACTGCGCACTGCGATTGACTTCGCTCTCTGGGTGACTAAGGTCATGGCACAGTCCCTCGGTCAGGTGATGTCTACAATGGTAGCTGGCGTGAGTCCACCAAGCTGCCGAGTGCCAGGCCTCCGCCTGCTCGTCGCTGAGGGCGCCCCCCTGCGGCTTCTACACCTGCTTCTGCAACATGCAGTAGGATTCCCCGGCAACAACGAAGGAGGCTCCACTTCCTAGGTTGAGTCACCTTCCCCTCAGACTGCCCCGCCACGGGTATGTCAGTGACCACTCCATTGATCCCACTTGTACACAGGCTGGGGGCCTGGCTAGCACTTCCCAACACGTCTCGCTGGTTGATCCAGACAGGTCAATTTGGCTACGCGATTCAGATTTTACAGTCCCTATTTCATCGTACCCAAGAAGACCCATCCTGAAACTCCAAACCTTGATCCAGTCCCTGCACAGGCTTCCATTCAAGATGCTGACTTCGAAGTGCATTCTTTCTTACGTTCGTCACCAGGATTGGTTTGCAGCCATTAACCTGAAGGACGTGTACTTTTATGTCTCGATTCTGCCTTAGACCTTCTCCGGTTTGCCCTTGTATCAGTACAAAGTCCTCCCCCTGGCCTCACTTTGGGAGAAGGGCATCCGGATCTTGATGACTCTCTTATATTAGCTCACTGGCGAGATCTGTGGTGCTTCAGCACTTAGCCATCTGGGGCTTTGGGTCCACTGGGAGAAGAGCAAGCCCCCCCCCCCCCCTGTTCAGAGCATCTCTTTTCTCTGTATGGAGCTGGATTCAGGCAGCATGATAGCGCACCTCACGAACGAGCACACGCAGTCAGTGTTGAACTGCCTCTTCAGGCACAAGATGGCGGTCCCTCTAAAATACTTTTGGAGGGTCCTGGGGCATATGTCAGCCTCAGCCTCAGTTACGCCACTCGGCTTGCTCCATATGAGACCGCTTCAGCACTGGCTACACAGCCGGATCCCGAGATGGGCATGGTACCGTGGCACACTCCAGGTCGGCGTTACCCTGGAGTGTCGCCGCCTCTTCAGGTCAGACCCTGCGTTCCTACGGGCAAGTTTGCCCTTAGCCCAGTTGTCGAGGCACGTGGTACTGAATACAGATGCCTCCAAGACAGGCTGGGGTGCCGTATGCAACGTGCAGGCACCCTCGGGCTCCTGGACAGGACCTTGACTGCAGTGGCACATCAATTGCCTCGATTTGCTAGTAGTGCTTCGCCGATGCTGCAGGACAGACACCTACTATTCCGCACGGACAACATAGCCATGGTAACATACATCAACCATTAGGGTCGTCTACGCTTCCATCGCACCTCTGGAGTCAGATGCGGTTCAAATCGCTGCAGACCGTTCGCATTCCGGGAGAGCTGAGTCGTGCAGCCGACGCGTTCTCACGACTGCTCACTCTCCCCGGAGAATGGTGACTCCACCCCCAGGTGGTCCAGTTCATCTAGAGTTGATTCGGCGAAGCTCAGGTAGACATGTTTGCTTCCCCAGAATCCTCTCACTGCCAGAGCTTTTACTCCTTGTCCGAGGCACACAGCATTTCAAGTACAAGCAGCTCATTGTTTGCTTTGGAAGTCAGCAGAAGGGGAATGCTGTCTTCCAAACAGAGATTGGCCCATTGGGTGGTAAATGCCATCACCTAGGTGTACAAATACTATGGCAAGCCGTGCCCCCTAGGAGTTCGAACCCACTCCACCCAGAGCTTTCCGCCATCCAGGGCGTTGGCGCACGGCGCCTCTCTAGCAGACATCTGTAGAGCTGCTGACCTTTTGTATGTTAAAGACAGTTGTGATGTTTCTAAATAACACTATTATCATTTAAAGTAAAATGATCCCAGATCTAACTGCGGTGTATAGGGCTGTGCTGGTCAGCGTGACTAACAGCTACCATCATCTGTGGTATGGCAACACACATTTTGGCCTGTATGTTTTGTTGAAGCACAAAGCTTTGTTTACAGTATACACTGACCAAAATTATAAATGCAACACTTTTGTTTTTGCCTCCATTTTTCATGAGCTGAGCCCAAAGATCTAAGACTATTTCTATGTACACAAAAGGTCTGTTTCTCTCAAATATTGTTCACAAATCTGTCTAAATCTTTGTTAGTGAGCACTTCTCCTTTGCTGAGATAATCCATCCATCTCACAGGTGTGGCATATCAAGATGCTGATTAGACAGCATGATTATTGCACAGGTGTGCCTTAGGCTGTCCACAATAAAAGGCCACTCTAAAATATGCAGTTTTATCACACAGCACAATGCCACAGATGTTGCAAGTTTTGAGGGAGCATGCAATTGGTGTGCAGACTGTCCACCAGAGCTGTTGCCCGTGAATTGAATGTTCATATCTCTACCATAAGCTGTCTCCAAAGGCATTTCAGAGAATTTAGCAGTACATCCAACCGGCCTCACAACCGCAGACCACAGGTAACCACACCAGCCCAGGACCTCCACATCCAGCATCTTCACCTCCAAGATCGTCTGAGACCAGCCACCCAGACAGATGCTGCAAGAATCGGTTTGCATAACCAAAGAATTTGTGCACAAACTGTCAGAAACCGTCTCAGGGACGCTCATCTGCATGCTCGTCGTCCTCGTCGGGGTCTCGACCTGACTACAGTTTGTTGTAACTGACTTGAGTGGGCAAATGCTCACATTTGATGGTGTCTGGCACTTTGGAGAGGTGTTCTCTTCACGGATGAATCCCATTTTTTACTGTACAGGGCACATGGCAGACAGCGTGTATGGCGTCGTGTGGGTGAGCAGTTTGCTGATGTCAGCGTTGTGGATCAAGTGGCCCATGGTGGCGGTGGGGTTATGTTATGGGCAGGCGTATGTTATGGACAACGAACACAGGCGCATTTTATTGATGGCATTTTGAATGCGTAGAGATACCGTGACGAGATCCTGGGGCCCATTGTTGTGCCATTCATCCACGATCATGCTGTCTAATCAGCATCTTTATATGCCACACCTGTGAGGTGGATGGATTATCTCGGCAAAGGAGAAGTGCTCAATAACACAGATTTGAGCAGATTTGTGAACAACATTTGAGAGAAATAGGCCTTTTGTGTACATATAAAAAGTCTTAGATTTTTAAGTTCCGCTCATGAAAAATGGCGGCAAAAGCAAAAGTGTTGCGTTTATAATTTTGGTCAGTGTAGATAATTGTTTAAGAGGCAAATGTTGCCCAAAACACAACATCTTAATTTAAATGTCTTGCTTTTGCAGAAAATATCATTAACTCTTTGACAGTTTACACACAGTTTCAGTTTCATTGGATTATTATTAGTTTTGTCAATTAATGGATCAGTGATTAATTATTAGCATCCCTAATTGAGATAAGTCAGACTGTGCTTTTTTAATAAAGGGTTTAACTGCTAGCTTAAAAGTTCTTGGGACGTGACCTAAAGAAAGCTAGCAATATTGTGGAGAGCAGCATTTCTCAACTTCAGCCTTCAAGGTCTCCTTTTTTTGCAAACGTGAGCTTTCAAATAGAGCTTTCTGCCTTTAACGTTCAAATAATACAGAAGAGTTTGATTAGCATGTTCAGGTGTGTTTGATTAGAGTTGGTGCTAAACTCTGAAGGAAAAGGGGTTTTATGGGCCTGAGTTGAGAATTTACTGCAGGTGTATTGGGACAAGTAGGACAGTGGCCCTTCAGAGCAGGTTTAGACACCTCTGGTACATGACAAGCATACATGTTGTTGATTTTAATGCATTATGTACCTAAATGTGTTGATATCTGTTGCATTGTGCCATTTAAACTGGGGATAGCTTTTGTTTGTTTTTTCACCTTAGACCCAATGGCACTGAAAAAAGAGACAGAAGTACTCAGTGACATTGAAGAGAAAGATCAACACAAGAATCATCGTGATTTCACAACTGGAAAAAAATCATTTAGGTGTTCACAGACTGAAAAGATTTCCACACGAAAAAAAGCTCCAAAGACTGGAACAACTAGAAGGGATTTCACTCGGTTTGGAAAGAGTTTCAGTCTACAAGGAAACCTTAAAATCCACATTGGGGAGACCCCTTTCAGTTGCCAGCAATGTGGAAAAAGTTTCGCTTATAAAGGAAGCTTTGACAGGCACATGAGAATTCACACTGGAGAAAAGCCTTACACCTGCCAGCAGTGTGGAAAAAGATTCACTCATCAAGGAAGCCTTAAGAGGCACACGAGAATTCACACTGGAGAAAAGCCTTACACCTGTAAACAGTGTGGAAAAAGTTTCACTCATGAAGGAAGCCTTAGCTGGCACATGAGAATTCACACCAGAGAAAAGCCCTACACATGCCAACACTGTGCAAAATGTTTCACTTTTAAATTAAGTCTTGACAGGCATATAAAAATTCACACTGGAGAAAAGCCTTACACCTGCCAGCAGTGTGGTAAGAGTTTTGCTCAACGTGTAAACCTTAGAGTCCACATGGGAATACACCATGGAGAGAATCCCTTCACTTGCCAACAGTGTGGAAAAAGTTTCAGTCATCAAGGAAGCCTTAGCCACCACATGAGAAATCACACTGGAGAGAAACCTTACACCTGCGAACAGTGTGGAAAAAGTTTCACTCATAAAGGAAGCTTTGACAGGCACATGAGAGTTCACACCAGAGAAAAGCCTTACACCTGCCAGCAGTGTGGAAAAAGTTTTACTCAACATGGAAACCTTAATGTCCACATGAGAATACACAACGGAGAGAGTGCCTTCACTTGCCAACAGTGTGGAAAAAGTTTCAGTCAACAAGGAAGCCTTAGCAACCACATGAGAATTCACACTGGAGAGAAGCCTTACACCTGCGAACAGTGTGGAAAAAGTTTCACCCATAAAGGAAGCCTTAACTGGCACATGACTGTTCACACTGGAGAGAAGCCTTACACCTGCCCTCAGTGTGGAAAAAGTTTCCATCAGCATGGAAACCTTAACCTCCACATGAGAATTCACACTGGAGAGAAGCCTTACACCTGCCAACAGTGTGGAAAAAGTTTCACTCATAAAGGAAGCCTTACATGGCACATGAGAATTCACAGCACATAAAACACATATACCTGCCCCCTGCAAAGCGAGTAGAATTGTCACAGATGGATCAATACCAACTGTTTGTCCAACTTTGCATTCAGAACATGCAAGTACAGCATGTTATATTTTGTGAATATGCTTGTTAGCACACTGTATGGTTAATGTGGCTTAAGTTACCTCTATCTCTGTATTCATGAAGATCAGAGCTATGTCATTAGTTTTATTTTTAAGAAGTAATAAAATTGTGCTTCTGAATTTTACAGACATTCAGCATTTCAAGGTTAAAAATAACACGCTCTGGTCTCTGAGAATACAGTAAGAGATGATGTTACCTTTAGCAACATAAGCATATTCAAAAAGGTTTTTGCTAACACACTCTATAAAGTGTGATACTTGTGTGTTGCGGATATGAAGGACCACGAAGAGTTGGTATTGATCCATCTTTGAAAAGCAACTTTTCTGCAAATCCTGCGTTGTATTTGTGTGGTAATGTTGTTACACTAGATTAGTGGCATTAGTTCAGAATAATAATTTCAATAATGCAAGAGGCTTTTATTTTGAAATTTTTAATTGCACCGTAACGAATGGTCTTATGATCACAAGCACAATACTACTGAGTTATTTTCATATTTCTTTATACATTTATAATTTTTGTATTTCTTTGTTATTGGTTTTGCTTTTCCCATTGTATGAAATTGTTAATCTGTAAGTAATGTTCAGGAAGCAGTGTTAGTATGTAGCTGAAGTAATTTCCGGGTGCCCTCTCTCTTTCGCGGGATGTCATTGAGACAACAAGGTATGTTCTTATCAGCTCCTCGAAAAAGTGTTCAAATACGGTTAATTATTTACTGTTTATGGATTTCTTGCTTAATGTGTTCATTAGCTTTTCTTTATGAAAAGATTAGTAATCCAAGTAATGAACGTTGTAAGAGTATGTTTAATTGAAGCATGAATTTGTGTAATGGCAGCTACTGCGCATGTGGGATGCTGATAAGTTTCGTTATATGATGTTGCATACTTCGGTAAAACAGAGTTAAAAGTTTAATCTCTGTTATGAGTTACATATTTTTAATTGTGTGAAGTTGCATCTGTTTACTTTTAATGATCCATGAGAGGTTTGAATGTATTTCCTGTTATATGAATGTACATTGTAACAGTATGCAATGATTCACAGGTATGGCTAGACCAGATATTCTCCTGTTACTATCTGATGGTGTCTGTTATACTTGATACAGAAACTGAGAAGCTGAAAGTAAACCTCATGAAAATCACATCATGGTGTAAGGTCTCTTTTATTATCAACACACACAAAGCAGAAGAGAACCCTCTACAATTGCAAAGCAGTCCAGTGTACAATGGTTCACACATATGGAAGAAAATTAATGACAGATGTCTTTGAAACAAAACAACATATTGAATTGGATCAACTGAAAAAAATAATGCATTGAATTAAGAGTGCTTGCATTTTAATGTATAGAGTTGTTTATTTAAGCTTTGAATATTTCAATTCAAAATATTTCACAAACATTTTCGTAACTAAAAATTCAAAAATTTTATTTCACTTTACAAATTCGCTTCCACAAATTCAGTGGTTAAAATTCAGAAGATAATTTGGCATTTCACAGCCGGGAGCTGCAGGAATAGCAGTAGAGCAGGTGGCGCAAGCGGCTGTTGGTGAAGGCCAAAGCGACCAGTAGTACAAGTCATTCATTCACAAAAACTGATTTAGCAAGTGCTAAGTAGAAGTTATGATTAGCATGGCTAGTATCACTACGAAGAAAAGCTGATTATGTTTACGTTTGTCAACATGTTTGCTGCTACTCGTTTCACAGTGTAGGCTACATGTAAGCAGCTTTCTCTAATGCAAAGGAGATTATAATGTTGTTTTACCCGACGTTGATGTACACAACTAACATTAAATCTGACGAAGACATATATTGCTTTCGGTTACTTAGTTTCCTTAACTTTGTATCATGGCTTGTGTGACGCTGTGCTGTAAATACTGTAAAGTGTTTCCCTCATACATCACACTCCGGGACACACACCTCAGTGAACTAATGCAGAGCTATAAGACCTCAGATTTCGGGGTACACTTCATTGATGATATGACCTATGTAGACTACAGTTGTAGAGTGTGAATGAACGTGCAAGGTTTCATGCCATTTCTGTAAAAAAAAAAATAATAATAAAATAAATGCTTCACGCGGCTCAGTGGGCTCACACAATGATAGCTATTAAAAGACCAAACTCATAATACACCGACCTCACTGATGATGCAAACTATATACAGGCAGATGAAATTAGAATATGAACGCAAGTTATGCAACGCGCAAAACTGCACGTTAAACATATTTCCCATAAAGGACCCGTAAGATTTTTTTCTGACACCTGGACATCCGCAATCTCTGATGAAATCGGACGTTTTTTTGTCCGTATTAGAGACCTTTTAAAGTTACTATTTGAATGCATTCGTTTACTGGATTCGTGGACTGAAAAGTTTACACGGGTCTGGTCTTAAAAACCTATTTCCTATTAAGCTATTGTTTTCATTACTGATTTAAATCAGTAATCAATAATAATTATTATTTTACAACTCTGCGCGGCTCCCCCGACATGCTCTCCTGTGGCAACAGGCAGCGTCTGTCAGTAGGTGCGTTTCCATTTGGCCTATTTTTAATTCGCAATTTAAATTTGTGCATCTTGAAGGGTAATGGAAACGCAGCTACTGTCGGCGTCCTCTCTGACTGGAGTACGGGAGACGGCACGGGTGCATCAGGCACAATCATCAAACATATCTCAAAGGAAGCTGGTGCCATGGTCCTGACCGCATCACTGTCTTTACTGGGTGTTTTAGCCCATATTTCCCCCAGATTTCCTTAGGGGAAATTTTGGGTTCTGAGATCCTTTGTGGGCCAGACGTAGGAACAATGGCCCTCCCTGGCCTTGACTTGAGATCTGAGGCCTTCCCTAGGCTTGACTCGAAAACTGTGGCCCTCCCTGGGCCTGACATGAGAACAGCGGCCGTCTCTGGGCCATACTAGGGAACTGGAGCCCTCTCTGGGGCTGGACTTGGGAACAAAGTCATCTCTCTCGACTTGACTTGGGATCAGGAGCCCTCTCTGGGCTGGACGTAGGAACAGGAGCCATCTCTAGGCTGGAGTAAAGCAGCCAGCGGGCTTGACTTGAGTTTGGCGGCCCGGCAGTTCTGGGCTGAGGAAATCAGAAACAATTAATCAGCTTGATCAGGGAAAAATTACACATGGTGAGATCACAGCAGATGGTATCATTGTCCAGCCCAAGCTGTCTAAATATGGTGTAATAAAGTATCAACCTATTAATCAACCTATTATGTTGATTTTATCTTTTCTGCCCAGACAAAGATGTCTCTGATGTATTAACCTGAGTACTATCAGATGCAATGATGTTCTGCAAGAGCAGTATGTTTTCACTGCTCATTATAACAACACAATAAAATATTAGCCTACGTCTCAAAATGAACTTGAAGCATTCATTAGAGCTGAATTACTGTGGTGTAGACTGTTACTGCTTTTCAAATTGTGAAAGGTTATAAGGTTTCTCTCCACTGTGATATCTCTAGTGCAGCTTTAGTTCAGTATCTGGTGTTGAAGTATTTCCACGATCAAAACATGTATAACCTTTAACACCTTTGTCTTTTTTTGGTGACTGTATAGAAACTCAGAAGCAAAGACCAGGAGACCTTGGCATATATTTAGCAGGATTTTTTATTGGAAATAAACCAAAGCATTTAAAAACACAATACAAGAAATTACCCCAAACTGTGAGCTCTAGCAAAGCTAGTCCCCTAAAGATAATAGTACCCCAAATGGTTTAAACAAGAGAACTAGAGGCATTTGAACATTCACACATAGTTTGACTACACTTCGCTAAACTGATGCCATCATGTTAAATGACCAATACATTGTTGTTCACTTTAGTTTTTCATGTGCTGCAAGACTCAAGATCAGTGAATCTTAAACACATTCTCAGATCGGTTTTCTCACAAAACCCAGCCATAAAACACTAGTGAGTTCTTTGTACAAACTTTCCCATGTTTTTTCAGGTATAATGCTCGTTCATTTACTGTATTGATCACAGTTAAATAGATTTGTCCATAGTGAGAATGCAGATGTAACTTAAGCTTGTGAAACATGTGGCTTGTCTCTATTGTGTATTTTCATGTGACTTTTAAGGTGGTCTTTTTTTACAAAACTCTTCCCGCACTGATCACATGTGTGTGGTTTCTCTCCATTGTGGATCATCACATGCGTCTTCAAGTTTGATTTTTGTGCAAAACTCTTCCCACACTGATCACATGTGTGTGGCTTTTCTCCAGTGTGGATCCTCATGTGCATCTTAAGGTTTAAGTTACACGTAAACCTGTTCCCACATTGATCACATGAGTACGGTTTCTCTCCAGTATGGACCTTCATGTGAATCTTAAGGTTTCCTTTTACTCTAAAGCTCTTCCCACACTGATCACATGTGTGCGGCTTCTCTCCAGTGTGGATCTTCTCATGTATTTTCACATATTTCAGCCAATCAAATCTCTGGTCACAGTATGAACATTTGTAAGGCTTTCCTCCAGTGTGAACCGTCTTGTGCAGTCTCAGCTCAGCAGCAGTAAAAAAGCTCTTCCCACAATCAAAGCACATGTGATCCTTCACACCAGTGTGTCTTTTCTGGTGTGCTTTTAAGCCACTCAGCATGCTAAAACTCATTCCACACTCAGAACACATATGAGGCTTTTCTTTTGTATGAATTTTCAGGTGGACCCTCAGGCCTGAAGCTGATGTAAAGGTTTTCTCGCACTGATCACAGTGAAATGGCCTTTCACCAGAATGTGAACGCAGATGTATTTTAAGAGTGTCTGCATCTGTAAAACTCTTCCCACATTGATCACATGGGTACGGCTTTTGTCCAGTGTGGATCTTCATGTGTTCTTTAAGGGCTCCTTTTTGTGCAAAACTCTGTCCACATTGATCACATGTGTGTGGCTTCTCTCCAGTGTGGATTTTCATGTGTTCCTTAAGGTGTTGTTTTCGTCCGAAACTCTTCCCGCACTGATCACATGAGTGCGGTTTCTCTCCAGTGTGGATTGTCATGTGTTTCTTCAGGTTTCCTCTTTGTGCAAAACTCATCCCGCACTGATTACACGTGTGCGCTTTTTCTCCAGTGTGGATTTTCATGTGTTTGTTAAGGTTTACTTTGGATGTAAAACTGTTCCCACATTGATCACATGAGTGCGGCTTTTCTCCAGTGTGGATTTTTATGTGATCCTTAAGGTGATCTTTTCGTGTGAAACTCTTTCCACACTGATCACATGCGTGCGGTTTCTCTCCTGTGTGGATTTTTATGTGTTCATTAAGACTTCTTTTTTGTGTAAAAGTCTTCCCGCACTGATCACATGAGTGCGGTTTCTCTCCACTGTGGATTGTCATGTGTTTCTTCAGGTTTCCTTTTTGTGGAAAACTCTTCCCACACTGATCACACGTGTGCATCTTCTCTCCATCATGAACGCTTGGGTGAAGTTTAAGACTTTTTTTGTTGGGTAATCTCTTTCCAGTCTGAGGGCAAGAAGTTTTGGCTTTCCTAAATGACTTCTCTCCAGTTTTGACATGATGATTTTTCTCCTCTCCTTCACTCAGTTCTTCACTCTCCATCTGTTCCATTAAGTCTGAAATAAATTAAAAAAAAAAAAGAAAGTTTTATTTTCATCCATCCATTCTCCAAACCACTCATGGTGGATTTTATTTCCTCTATATCATTTAAAAATTACAATGCAAACTCAAATATAACACCAGAACATTGACAACGGTACAATGAGTTTTGATTACATTTTAATAAACAATTATATGTTCCTGAAACTTTTCATGAATTAGGCACATTGATCAGTTGTTATTTTTAAAACAATACAGGCACAAATCTTTATTTTAAAATTAATGAAAACAAATAAATAAATCATTCCAGCTTTAGCACTGACCCACTTAATCTCAAGCTTTTACAAAAAGCTCTGCATATAACCCAGTGCTTCCCAACCCTCTTCCTGGAGGCACATCAGCACTACACATTTTCCAACTTTTCCTAATCAAACACCCTTAAATCAACTCATCAGCTCATTAGTAGAGACATATCCAAAACGTCCACTATTGGCATGCCTCCAGGAACAGGGTTGGAAAACACTGATATAACCCATCAAAGCACACACACGGCAATGAGTAGTGCATGATGTGGCGTGGTCAGTGTGAGGTGACAATGGCACATACAAAGTTTAGTGTAAATATGTCAAAGCTTTGCAGAGATACAGCCTCAGATGCACTTTGGCATCTTTCCAGCAAATTTGTTAATGCGTTAAACGAAAACCGCTCTGTTTATCGACACAAAATCCATAACTTTTTGGCAGCATGGTCTGAAGATGATCTGAGTCAAATTTGGTGAAAATTGGCCCAACGGTCTAAGAGGAGTTTGAATTCAAAATGGTGGACAGGAAGTTTGGCCAATATGGGTACAATTGGTATCAATGTTTCCGGCCTGACCCAAGGAATATACCAAGACCAGATTCATTACAAAATGTTATTAACTTTTGGCTCCAAACTTTTTAAGTACTTTCAGGGCCAAAGACACATACCGAATGTCGTAATGATACGTCAATGCGTTCCTAAAATATAGCATTTTACGACAAAATTCTTATGTTTCAACTCTGTATGCTCCTCTGAACCTAAAGAGATCAGTTTTGTGAATTTTGGCCAAACCATTGAGAAGTTATAAGCAAAAATCCACACAGAAATGTAAAAGTAGACACGGCAACCCGTCAACATAAAACTCCAGTTTAACTTGAAGGCATTGTGCCAGAAATATATTACTACTATTACTACTACTACTACTACTACTAAAATGAAACAAACATTATTTTTTACGGTATAATCATACAACGTTTCTTCCATGTTTTAATTTTAATAGTAAATTGATTTTCAACAATGAAAACATAAATGAAATTAATGTTTTATGCCTTCATTTGATAACCAGAACATTTTAATTACACAACACAGAATTTCTGAGGGTTAAAAAAAAAAAAAAAAAACTTTCATAAGGCTATTTAAAAAATAAATTTGAATAAATGAAGTATGCATTCAAATAATTAGACATTCCAAAACAAAGAATTTCATAACAATAAAACGGTGAGAAAAAAAAAAAAAAACATGTCATAGGGCCCTAAACATGTCATTTTTGTTAAACCTTTATTAAATTGATGTGAAATTGTATAAGTTTCATGATTTTAATTAATTAGACATGCTCTTTGATTAATAAAATTTAATTTACCATTAAAAAAGAAGTTGAGAAAAATTAAAACAAGAAAAAAAATAAAAATAAAATTAAAACGGAATCCAGAAAAATTAAAATGGAAAAAAAAATGGAATTTGGAAAAACAATAAAACAGAATTTGGGGGAAAAAAATAAAACTGATTTCATAGGGCCCTACACTAGGTCATGCTTGTTATAACACACACCAAGCTTAGTGTCTGTACGCCAAACCATTGCGGAGATATAGCCTCAGATTCATTTTTGTGCACTTTTCGTACAATTCATTTGCATGTTATTCGAGAATGGTTTGAATAATAAACTTTTTGCCTAAAGATGATCTAAAGATGATCTGAGCCAATTTTGGTGAAAATCAGACAAACCGTCTAGGATGAGTTTGAAAAAGTAGGTTGAAAAACAGTGAAAAAACTAAACCTTACAATTTTTTATTTTTATTTTTTTTAATTTTGGTGCCAATTTGACTTGGCATGAGCCCAGGATTTAGAGGAAAAAAGAATTTAGAAGTTATTAGCATAAAATGATTGAAATTTTAAACAAGTGATGGCACTAGTGAGTTAGAGACTCTAAATTTACTATGGTTAATGTTGAGACTGTCCTTTATCTGTGTGCCAAATGTCACAACTTTCCTGCAAGTGGTTCTATGGGCTGCGATAGACTCGAGCGAAAGAAAAAGAAGAAGGCCAAAGGATACAACAGATGCATTCGCACCTTTGGTGCTTGGCCCCTAATAAAATTCAGGAAATCTGGAAACAGAATTCCAGATTTTTCTCACACCTACTTTCATTGACCATTTGTAAAAAAAAAAAAAAAAGAAAAAAAAAACAAATACAGAAAATTAAATTTCAGTCTCAACATTTCACAACCCATATGACTTTTCATACTACAAATATAATGACTTTAATGCCCATTAATCATTAATGAGGATTCAACAATAGACACCAACCTCTTTGTTCTTCAGTCTCTTCATGTTCCATTCTGCAGGATTCTGGATCAGTCATGTTTTCCGTGTTCAGCTCTGCTTCACTCCCAGGCTGATGGGGATATTCCAGCATTTATCGGTAAGCTGCAGTGGGAGGAGCTTAATTAAAGGTGAATTGTTGTGGGAGGAGCTTCAAGCTGTTTGGCAGGAATAGCAGATCTGCTAAAAGTAAATGAATTGATGTTTCATTATCTCACACATTTTAAGCATTCAATGATTTGTGTTCACATTTTCATAGATGGATAGATAAAAATAAAAATTCTGAGTTTTTTATTTATTTGCGTGTTGATCTAATATAAACCTTAACCTTTTTACATGTTTATCTATCATAAGAACAAACTAACAAAGAAATAGATGAATACACAAATAAAATAAATCAAGTTTACAAATATGAATAAAACAGAACAATAAACAAATTTGGAAATAATTGTACAGATGTGTAAGCAACAAAAAAAAAAAAACATTTCAACTTGGTTGAATGTAGTTGGTTTCAGTCTGTTTACACCAATTTAATGAGCTTCAAGTGGCAATTTACAGGTGATTTGAAGACATCAGTGTCATAAATGAGGTGAAAACAGAAGCTATTAACATGAAATAAGCATTTCTGAAAAGCTTTACATGATCACCAGCAGAGATTTCACTGTATTCACACTTTATTTCATTGTTTAGAAAAGTGTATTAAACTGCTCTATACTTTATTATTATTTCTAACAATATGAGACATGAAAAATGTGTCAGAACGAATACAAACACTCTCAAAAAAAAAAGAGAGACCATGGTTACAGTATTTTTCTGCCTACTTTTTTTGTGGGAGACCGTATCATTAACTGCTACAGGTAATTAACCCTAAAAATGGGAAGACCATTAGGAAACATCAGAAAAAAATTATTTATTGCTATTTCACATCTTACTAAGACTCAAATAATACAATTTAATGTTTTTTGTTTGTTTGTTTGTTTGTTGTATTTAGTTTTTGTTTGTTTTTAAAAACTTTCAAAACCCTTTGTGGGTATAAATTCACAAAAACAAAACAGAACCAAACAAACTAAAAATTATATATATGTATGTATATGTGTGTGTGTGCGCATGTATGTATGTATGTATGTATATACACACAATCGTAAAACATTTTCACCCATAACGTACCATATACAACATAGGGGAAGATGTCCTATTATTAAAAACTGTGTGCATTTACTCCTAAGTTGTAGCATTGTTAGATATAAGGATATTGATGCATCAGCCAATGAGTTATTATAGAAAAATAACAAGGAACATTTTCTCATTTATTTGTCATATTAAAGAAATATACTTACAAAATATCAAAATTACTTTAATATAATTCTTATTAATATGTATATAAGTGTCGTTAATTTACATTTTATTAATGTGGCGTACTAAATCACCTATTCTATTTAAAATTGTGTTTTTACAATTTAGATGGACAGCCAGAAAGGTACATTTATTCTATTACGTATATGAATATTTGTATTTTACATATTAGCTACACATCCAAACTGGTTTCACAATCAAAAATGTGGGGCAGAGGGTTTGTGCAAGCAGAAAAGTCGCACTTATCTTACTATTCTAAAAAAATTAAATAAATAAATAATAATAATAATAATAATAATAATAATAATAATAATATATATATATATATATATATATATATATATATATATATATATATATATACTTGGATATTCCAATCAATGTATTGTCTCCTTTTTTGATTTAAAAATTAAACAGCAGCAAACAAACAAACAAACAAACAAAAGCGTCTAACTACTAAGTACATCACAATAGTTTGTTTGACCTTCTTCATGCCCAACACTACGCCGATTCAACATAAATACCTTTTGCGCCCTCTAATGCCTTGAAAGAAAACTACACAACTGAAAATCTACAACATAATGCATCTGTAAAACTAAGTTGTACCCGTTTTAATACAAACTGTTTTAATACAAATTTCACAATCAAAAATGGGGCGCAGAGGGTTTGTGCAAGCAGAAAAGTCACAGTTATCTTACCATTCTCTGAAAATCAATGTTCACACAATGTTTGTAGGTTAATGATTGTCCATTTTACGATCTTCTTTCTGACGCGAAAACTGACAATAATACGCAATGACCATACTTTAAAAATAGCCAAAAAGTTTGACCTCCTTCATGCCCAACACTAGGCCGATTCAACAACATAAATACCTTTTGCGCCCTCTAGTGCCTTGAAAGAAAACTACACAACTGAAAATGGCTCCTAAAACATAATGCATCTCTTAAAACTGAGTTTTACCCGTTTTAATATTAATCACTCACTAAATAAGAAATATGTTTATAAAGATGGTGATTAAAATTATTTTCAATATTTTCAATTGTCAATACTTGCATTTTTTTTCCTTGTTTACAAATTTCTGCCATAAATTAAACTTGCAACTACAGGACACCAGCAGTGCTAGTGGCATTTTAAGACCTAAACATTTGTCCAGTGCTGTAAAACACAAAGAAAACAGTCATTAGAGTAACAATAATAAGATAATGTGTACCAAAAATCTTTGTCATATCTTTATGACAACATACCTTTAAGCCTTTCGTTCTGAAGCTTTGATGCAGTCATCCTCTTCTCAAGCTGCAAACAGGAAGTAAACCGCTTTGGTCATGTAACAGTTTGCACTAACCATATGAAACTGCACATATTTAATTGAGACCCTTTATTTTTTTTCCATATTGTATTTGCAGGAAATGCTCTTAAACATCAGTCAGTAAGGTTTTTAGAGCTTTATAACTATAACTGCTGTGACCGGTGGGATTAAATGGGTTGTGTGTGAAAGCCCTCTACATTGCATTTCATTAGTTCCAGGTTGCACCTCATTCATAACGCTGATGTCTTCAGATCACCTGTAAACTGCTACTTAAAGCTATTTAATTGGTGTAAACACACTGAAACTAAAGCATTTCAGTATAGTCTAAACTAGATAGATAAACTGTGTTTCATGTAAAAACAACAAAAATCTAAAACCAGTGATCAAAAACTCAACTACATTGTTCTATGTTGCTTACAAATTTTAACATTTGTTTCCTGAAATTATGCTTTTTGTTTACTCCTTCTTGTTTACTATTTGTATGTTTTTATATATATATTTTTGTCTACTTGTTCATTCAGACAAATAAAAGTCAAAATATAAAAAAGATTAAAAAAATGTCTATATCAGATTTACTCAAACAAAATTGAAATACAGAAAATGTGAATTTGTGGTAGAAACTAAATTAGTAACAGTACTGATTCAGTAACTGGTTTACTTTGGATTTTGGCAAATCACACAGCAATTCACATTCACTGAAGCTCCTCCCACACAACAGATCACCTATAAATGCTGGAATATTCCCATCAGCCTACAAGTGAAGAGGTCAGAGTTTGAGAAAGAACACTGAGAACACGAGAACCAGAACCCTGCAGAATGGAACACGTAGAACAAAGAGGTCGGTGTCTATTTGTGATTCTTTGTTAAAAAGAACTTGGGAACATTAAGGCTGTAAAACTTTAAATTAATGGTTGTAGTTTGGATTTAGTGGTTGTAGTCACATATTAGACCAGGGGTGCTCAACCCTGTTCCTGGAGATTGACTTTCCTGCAGAGTTCAGCTCCAACCCTAATCAAACACACCTGGCTGTAATTATCAAGTGCTCCTTCAGATCTTAATTAGCTGGTTCAGGTGTGTTTGGTCAGGGTTGGAGCTGAACTCTGCAGGAAAGTCAATCTCCAAGACCAGGGTTGAGCACTCCTGTATTAGACCTATGATCTTTTCTTTTTTAATTTTGCAACAAATGGTCAGTGAAATGAGATTCGAGAAACATTCATATTGATATTCATAAAGAGTGTAAGGCTGGTTTCCCTGGTTTAGGCTGTAGGATTGCAGAAAGACTAAAGACATGTTATCAGTGTGATGGTGTAAGTTTCGTACATTTCTTGCCTATTATCACCCACTGGCAGAGCAAAAGTTTCAATCTTCTTTTGCCCTTTCTTGACCATGTGACTAAAAACTAAATCAGAGACATTCAAACTGACTAATCAGAAGATTTTAGCTTCCCCCACCATCAGAGGCACAAAAATGGGGTATGCAGTGTATAGGGGTGCCACACATGATAATGCTTGTTAAAAATATTCAGATCATTTGATTAAAAAGATCATTTGCTCAGTTGCAGACAGTCACATGTTAAAAATGGAAAGAAGAGGCAAGTGTAGTAGAGCATAAAACAGAAAACATAAAAGAGAAAATGAGGACAGCAGTGTTCCAAGTGGATAAAAAGAGATTGGTAAACTTAGCCTATCGTTTTTTTACCATTCTAAGTCTAAGTTAAACAAGGGCACAATTACCGTTATTATCAGTTAATTTTCCCCGTCACTCAAGAAAAAGGTTTTAGGTCTGAAAAACACCTCCGTTTTTTCGGAATTTAGCAGTAAAAAAAATACTTGTCATCTTTTATATGGACTACGCATTCCGTTTTTCAAATTGGTATGTTTCACCGGGCCACAAAGAAATATAGAGCCGAGTATCATCAGCATAACAATTAAAGCTAACACCATGTTTCCTGATGAAATCTCCCATGGGTAACATGTTAATCGTAAAAAGTAATGGCCCTAGTACTGAGCCTTGAGGTACTCCATACTGCACTTGTGATCGATATGATACCTCTTCATTCACTGCTATGAATTGATGGCAGTCAGATAAATACCATTTGAACCATGCTAATAAACTTTCACTAATGGCAACAAAGTTTTCTAGTCTATTCAAAAGAATATTGTGGTTATCAGTGTCAAACACAGCGCTAAGATCCAGTAGCACTAATAGAGAGATACAACCACGATCAGATGATAAGAGCAGGTCATTTGTAACTCTAATAAGAGCAGTCTCAGTACTATGATATGGTCTATTGGCTGACTGGAAATCCTCACAAATACCGTTTTTCTCTAAGAAGGAATATAATTGTGAGGACACTACCTATTGTAGTATCTTTGACAGAAAAGGGAGATTCGAGATTGGTCTGTAATTAACTAAATATTTGGGGTCAAGTTATGTGTGTGTGTGTTTTTTTTTTTTTTTTTTTAATAAGAGGCTTAATAACAGCCAATTTGAAGGTTTTGGGGAAATATCCTAATGAAAACAACAAATTAATAATAGTCGGAAGAGGATCTATGACTTCTGGAGGCACCTCTTTTAGGAGCTTAGATGGAATAGGGTCTAGCATACAAGTTGTTGGTTTAGATGATTTAACAAGTTTATACAATTCTTCCTCTCCTATAGTAGAGAATGAGTGGAATTGTTCCCCAGGAGATCTATAGCGCACTGATCTGATTACTGTACTGTGATGGCTGCATGGTGACAATTTTATCTCTAATAGTATCGGTCTTGGAAGTAAAGTAGTTCATAAAGTCATTACTGCTGTGCTATTGGGAAATGTCAAAACCTGCTGATGCTTTATTTTTCATTAATTTAGCCACTGTATTGAATAAATGGTTTGTTTTCTCCTAAGAGAGATGAAGAGTAATCAGATCTAGCAGTTTTTAAAGGAGAAGTCCATTTCCAGAACAAAACTTTACAGATAATGTACTTACTGGGGATGTCACAATACTCAATATAATATCGAATCGTTAAGTACGACATCCACGGTTTAATATGCACTTGTGAATTGCAGTTTTTCGGTTTTGCTTTTAAATAACTTCCTTGTTTTATTTCTCCTGTTGTCCAACAAAACAGTTATAAAAACAAAAGTTATAAAAAACATTATAACTTGTTTTTAATTCACAAGATCAGTCGAGTGTTTGAAATAACTTCCTTGTGTGATCTTATGTGGATTCTCATCACAGAATGAGGCAGACGATGAATTCTATACTTGTATTCAATGTATGTCAATTAGCAATGGCTTATGAAAATACACAAGATGGCTTGAAGAACACAGATAAAGTGAAAAATAAGGTTAAAAAATATTTTAATTGTATTATTTTTTAAAATAACTGATCGTTTGGCTAGATAAGACCCTTCTTCCTCGCTGGGATCATTTACAGCCGCATTTGGGATCGTTTGGGAATCGTTTGAATGATCGTTCCATTATATGGGGAAAAATCCTGAAAGGTTTTCCTCAAAAA
Organism: Cirrhinus mrigala; assembly: GCA_036247105.1. Classification (NCBI taxonomy): domain Eukaryota; kingdom Metazoa; phylum Chordata; class Actinopteri; order Cypriniformes; family Cyprinidae; genus Cirrhinus; species Cirrhinus mrigala. The sequence continues at coordinate 219,304 of CM070028.1, forward strand.
ACATATTTTTTTTATGACTGAAGAAAGAAAGACATGAACATCTTGGATGACAAGGGGATGAGTACATTATCTGTAAATTTTTGTTTTGGAAGTGGACTTCTCCTTTAATGATTTTCTGTAGGAATAGGGTACTTTCCCGCCATGCAATATGAAATACCTCTAGTTTTGTTTTCCTCCATCTGCGTTCCATTTTCCGGGCTGCTCTCTTTAGAGTGCGAGTGTGCTCGTTATACCAGTTTGTCAAACTCTTCCTTAATCTTCCTTAAGTTTCCTTCATAGTTTCTGTTACATCATCAAGTTTTTCTGAGCTATTGGATATGCTGAGGAATTGAGAAATAGGGAAGATAATTTACAAAGCAGTCTTTTGTGGTAAAAGTGATGGTTCTACTATACTTGGAGCAAGAAGCAGAATTTACAGTTTTAGCTATATGAAGTTTACACAAGACTAGATAATGATCTGAGATATCATCGCTTTCCCGCAAAATTTCTAATCCATTAACGTCAATCCCATGCAACAGTATTAGATCTAGAGTATTTTTTTTACAATGTGTAGGGCCTAACATGTGTTGTCTAACCCCATTAAAGTTCAGAATGTCTGTAAATGCTGATCCCAGTGCATCTTTTTCATTGCCAACATGGATATTAAAACCACCAACAATTAAAATCTTTTTTTTGTTAGGGGAACAGACACATATGGCATGATATCTAGATGAAAGAGTCTCTTTGTGCTAAGAATAAACTGATTTCTCTGACATGAGGCGGCTAGCAGAGGGTCAGATTAGCCAGTCTGTCTGCTTCCTGACCTGGGCCTTAGTTAGTCAAGTACAAACTCTAAGACTTATATTTTCTCTGTTCAGAGCAATATTTCTCTGTTCAGAACCTTCTCTGAACAGAGAGAACGCTCTTCCGCAAAATGCATAAAATTTTGTTTGTTAACCACTAGAGTGCCAAAAGTTACATACATTTTTTATTTTCATTTTAGGCCTGATGGACGAGAACGAGGAAAGTGAAGAACTGAGTGAAGCGGAACTTAAAACATCTTCAAGTTCATCACATAATGAGAGTAATTCTTCACTGACAAGAGGAGACAAAAAATCTTTCCCCTGCTCTCAGTGCGGAAAGTGTTTCCCATACAAACAAAGTCTTAAACTTCACATGAAAATTCACACTGGAGAGAAGCCACACACGTGTGATCAGTGCGGGAAGAGTTTTGCACGAAAAGGTTATCTTTCTTTACACATGATATCCCACACTGGAGAGAAGCCGCACACATGTGATCAGTGTGGGAAGAGTTTCACACAAAGAGGAGCTCTTACAAAACACATACAAATCCACACTGGAGCGAGGCCGTACTCATGTGATCATTGTAGGAAGAGTTTCACACAAAAAGGAGCTCTTGCAAGACACATGCAAATCCACACTGGAGAGAAACCACACACGTGTGATCAATGTGGGAAGAGTTTTGCACAAAAAGGACCCCTTGATATTCACATGACAATCCACACTGGAGAGAAGCCGTATTCATGTGATCAATGTGGGAACAATTTTGCACACAAAGGACTTCTCAAGAGTCACATGAAAATCCACACTGGAGCGAAGCCTTATTCATGTGATAAATGTGGGAAGAGTTTTGCAATAAAAGGAAACCTTAAAATACACATGAAAATCCACACTGGAGAAAAGTCGTACACTTGCGATCAGTGCGGAAAGAAATTCAGACAAAGAAATGCTCTTATTGGACACATAAAAATCCACACTGGAGAGAAGCCGTACCCATGTGATCAGTGTGGGAAGAATTTCAGACATGCAAATACTCTTAAATCACATCTGCGTTCTCACTCCGGAGAAAGACTATTTAACTGTGATCAGTGCGGAAAAATGTTTCTTTCAGCATCATACTTAAAGATCCACTTGAAAGTTCATACACAGGAGAAGCCTCACATGTGTTCTTTGTGTGGAAACAGTTTTCGTCAGATTAATAATTTTAAAATACACCAGAAAAGACACATTGGTGTGAAGAATTACATGTGCTTTGATTGTGGGAAGACCTTCGTTAGCAATGCCGAACTGAAACGGCACCAGAGAGTTCACACTGGAGAAAAACCTTCACAATGAAAACACATGAGAAGATTCACACGGGAGAAAAACCTCACATGTGATCAGTGTTGGAGTTTCAGACATGTTAAGGAACGCTAAAAATCCACAACAGAGACACTTAAATCTGTCTTTTCATTGTGAAGACACAAGAAAAGACACAATGGGTGAATAATTACTTGTTTTATTTTATTTTTTTTATTTATTTATTTTATTTTATTTTATTTTATTTTTTGATTGTATGAAGACTTTTACTACACGTGATAAACTGAAACTGCACCACACTGGAGAAAAGCCCAACGTGTTTACACTAGACTGTAGTAACTCAACTCAAATTAAAGTTTAAGTTGATTTTGACGAATAGGCTAATGTTGTATTATTGTGGTATGATAATGAGTAGTGATAACACCTCCTACATCTTCATGATTATGACAAGAATCATGCAGGTCAAATCAAACTGTTGACTATTTCCTTTGATATTGTAATTGCGATGATTAATGTTGTAGATATAATAATAGGCTAGTATATAGACTTGTAGATATATAATAGATTAGAAGTATTCATAATTACGTGTCACATATTCTACATTCATTAAACTGTGAAGAATAAACTTATATAATTAAATAATCAGATCTGTCCCCTTGCAATTTTTGATATTCTTTATTTGAAAGTCACCAATGACAGATAACAGATTTCCCTTGATTGTAAGACAGAATCATGCATTTTCTGTAAACATGCTTTGACATTTTATGTATTGTGTGTATTTTGAATTGAGTAGTATTTTGGGGGAGTGAATAGACGGCACTCTCTTCCACCTTCATGCCCATGCCTGAGGTACCCAATAGAGAGGAGTGTCTATCCCTTTCCACCAGCCAGATGTGCCATCAGCCACTGACCTGTTGCAGAGACTGAAGGGGTTAGATGTGTGCTGCCTTGAACAAGGCACCTAACCCCCAAATGCTCCATGGCTGCCCACTGTCCCTTTTAGGTGTTTGTCATGTTCTTTTATGACTTTATCAGCCATACAGCCTGATGTTGTTATGATAATTTGTTCCTCTGACCACTACTTACTGGCATCTCACATATTCAATTGGTTGTTTTGTCACAATAGCAACTGTTTGAGAGACTATGATAGGTTTCGCCAGTTGTTTTTCTTTGTCATGATATCAACCATTTGAGAGCCTATGGCCAACAATGCCTTGGCTGCAAATCACTGTAGAGTGTGTGTGTGCCACTGCCACAAGTCTGTTCATGGTGGTTAGAAGGCCCTCCATGAAAGCAGCCATAACCTGTTTCCATGTGTTTCATGTGTTTCTTTCTTCAGTCGTAAAGAAATTATGTTTCTTGAGGGAAACATTGCAGGATTTTTCTCCATATAATGGACTGATATGGTGCCCCGATTTTGAACTTCCAAAATGCAGTTTAAATGCGGCTTCAAACGATCCCAAATGTGGTCGTAAATGATCCCAGCCAATGAAGAGGGGTCTTCTAGTGAAACGATCGGTTTTCATTAAAAAAGTACAATTTAAATACTTTTAATTCTCAGATGCTCATCTTGTCTTTCTCTCCCTGAACTCTGTGTATTCTGGCTCAATACAGTTAGGGTATGTCGAAAAACTCCAATCGTATTTTCTCCCTTAACTTCAGAAATCATTTCAAAATCATCCTACATCACTGCAGAAGTACCGACCCAGTCTTTGCAAAGTGAACATGCAAAGAAGATCAAACACCCTTAACAAAAAAGGTAAAACAGCGATATAGGACGATTTTGAAGTTGAGGGAGAACATGAGATGGGAGTTTTTCGACACACCCTAACTGTCATGAACCGGAACAAAAACAGTTCAGGCAGAGTAAGACAAGATGAGCATTTGACATTAAAAAGTATATAAATTGTATTATTTTTATGAAAATAACTGATCGCTACACTAAATATGACCCTTTTTCCTCGGCTGGGATTGTTTACAACCACATTTGGGATCGTTTAAAGCCGCATTTAAACTGCATTTTGGAAGTTCAAAATCAGGGCACCATATCAGTCCATTATATGGAGAAAAATACTGAGATTTTGAACTGAAATGCTGAAAGACATGAACATCTTGGATGACAGGACGGTGAGTACATTATATGTGAATCTTTGGTTTTGAAGTGAAATTCTCCTTTAAGCATTTTTTTCCCCACAGACATATGTGTTCACAGCAGTTATAATAAAGAAAGACAAAATTGCATAGTTTTACTTGATTCAACTTATAATGTACTTTGCTCTTCACTTGATCCCTTTAAATATGTGTTGAATTTCCTCTGTAGTGTAAAGGTTGAGAAGTGCTTGGACTTTGGCATTGGTCCACTGTTTTCCATGTTTATGGAGTTAGTTTGTGAATAAGTACACAGGTTTTTAAAAAGGTGTTTGTCTGTGTTTTCTATGGTATGTGTTTGGCTAGTCATTGTACACTTATGTCACCAGTGGTTCCTATCCTTCTGAATTTGGCTCCATTCATTTTTAGCCCCCCACAACAGCATTCCTACAGCTAAACTCATTCCCAGTTCCTGCAGTGTGAACATGCCAAAAAGCAGATGCTTCCACCAATAGTTATGGAAACATTCCTTCGGTGTGAAAGCCTCCTGTTTTGCATTTCAATACTTCCAGTTTTGACCTCATTCATGAGGCTGATGTCTTCAGATCACCTGTAAACTGCCACTTAAAGCTCATTTAATTGGTGTAAACTAGAGATGCAGTCGATCGCCAGGGACCGCAATTAGCTGGTTTTCCACATGACTTTACCTACTCGGACTGCAAACCTTGTCTGGCACAACAAAAATACATCATCTGTTATCGTAAGTGTGACGTCTAAACAGACAGGCTCAGAATCTGTAGTCTGACTGGTCGGTTTAGACATCACACTTACAGTAACTGATGATTTATTTTTGTTATGCCATAAGAGGTGTCACGAATCTGGCCTGTGGCGTTCGGTCTGCTCACCACCAGATGTCACCCTCTTATTCCATTGCCATTCACATTACACAGACTTTTGCACCACACCCCGGACTACATTTCCCATCATCCATTGCGCTGACACAGCTGCAACCAATCAGACACACTATATAAACCTTGGACTTCCTTTTCCTATCGCTGAGTATTGCATTGCGTTTAGCACTCTCCTTGTATTCTAGTCTGGTTATATCGTCTTGTCTCGTCAGCAGCCTGCCCTGGAATTATTATCGCCTGTCGTGGATTAACCCTTTGTCTTGCCATTACGGACGCTGTTCGCCCCTCGTGTGGACTCTAACCTTCCTGTTTGGAATACCCGTTTACCTCGCCCCTTGGATTACATTCGCCATCGATCGACCCTCACCTGTTTAACAAAGTACTCTTGTGTCTTGCCCTCATATACCTGTTTGCCAGTGTTCAACCCTGCCTGTGCTTGACGATGTCTGTTTTTTTTTGTTACTGTATGAATCTACATTTTTGAATGAATCAAGTGAGTCAATGATTCAGTAACCCATTCATAAGTACAGTAGTCACTTGTCTCATTTCTGAATGAATCAGCCATTTGAACGAATCTGTTGAAGAAAGGACTAATGACTCACTCATTCAAACAGTCATTTGACGCCAACTACTGGTTTGGTTTATATTTAAAACTATCATTGCATGTTTCCCAACATTGTTTATTTGTATGTTTAAAAAATATTTAAAACAATAATCTTACATAAATGCATTTATGGCACCTCAGCTTCATCAAACAGTCTGTGCAAATATATCTAATGCCACTTCAGATGCAGCTTCTGTGTTTCCTGCAGTGGAAAGATGGAGTTTGTTGATACTGGGCTCATTTTAATAGGAAACAGCTCTACAGTTGCCAAGAAAATTGCAATATGTGCATCTCTAGTGTAAACAGACTGAAACAAACCACTTACGATATCTACAAGATTTATCAAGATGTAACATTATTTCTTGTAATAACAACAAAAAGTCTAAAAACCAGTGATCAAAAATGTATGCTTCTTTCTTTTTACTCATAATTGTTTATATTTGGATTTTTTAATTGTGGTGTTTATTTGTATGTCTGTATATTTTTGTCTGTTTGTTTGTTTATATGGCAAGTAAAAGGATAAAAAATTGATTAAAATGTTTGTGTCAGATTGACTCAAATAGAAATACACAATGTAAATTTGTGGTAAAAACTAAATCAGTCACAGCAGCATCAATTTAGTAAGTGGTTTTGTAAAAGACTTTATTGTAATTCATTTTCTGATTTGTTTTTGTAGCTATTTATTTTTGATATTTTGTGGATTTAATCATGTATAAAGTGTGCTTCATCTGTCTTATAATAGGAGGACTCTTATTTTGACGGGTATTTGCAGTCTTCGGAATGATGTTGATTCCAGCAGGAGTGAATAGGGAGAGCGCGCTGTCTGTTACGGTTCATCGCTGTTTCTAAGGTTTGCCAGTTTATTAAGCACCCCTGAGAAGGCATAAGGTCTGTATATATTTGTTTATAGTTATTTATCATGAGTGTCTTGTGTAATTTGCTGTGTATGCAGATAATAATGTGACGAGAGAGTTTACGGACGAAACTGTAATGCCTGTGTGTACTTTATTCAGCTCTTACTGTGATGTCTGAAGTGACAAAAAGGACAAGGTCTGCTGCGGGTTTGTGAAAGAACACTGAAAACATGAATGATCCGGAACCCTCCAGAATGGAACACGAAGAACAAAGAGGTTGGTGTCTATTTGTGATTCTACATTAAAAATAACTTTTGGAACATTAAGGTCGTAAAACTTTAAATTAGTGGTTGTAGCTGAGATTTAGTGGTTGTAGTTAGAAAAGTCATATGAGCTGTGAAATAGATAAAATAGAAAAGCAATTTATGAAATCCATGAATCCATCCTTGGATTATGAAATCCAAGTTCATGGATTTCATATATTGCTTTCTATTTTATCTATTGTATGCACTAATTTGCATACACTTCTACTACAAAAATCCAAACTGGATAAAGTCAGTTTCAAAATACTTGTTTTATTTTTTGACATATTAGAGTCAAATGTTTTTACAGAGGGAATTTTTGTCACTCCATAATTTAGAAAATACCTAGAACAGACAGAAAACAAAATATTTTCACAATTTTTTGAGGAATGTTGTATATAATCAAGCAAATCATGTATGAACAAATCCCTCTGTAAAAACCTTCAGGATATAGACAGGAATAAAATGTAAAGTTTGGTGTGTGTAAGTGCTACTGAAGTGAAGATTTAAGGGTTCTCAAAATATGTATTGTAAGTGAAATCTATTGACACAAATAGATAAAGTGTAAAGTGCTATAAAAGAAACACTTAACAGTGTCTTTTGGATGTTTTCTTTTTACTAGTCTGTAAAAAAAAAAAAAAAAAAAAAAAACAAACAGGCATACTGTATGACAAAAATTATATATATATTTTATAAATGTCGTATATGACATGTTCATTGTCAATATTATCTTATTTAAACCTTTTATGTGTTTCAAATAACTCTTGTCGCTGTGCTGCATGCAAGTAGGAGTGCAAGATTTTGCATGTTCAGCGTGCATGTGCGGTTATCTTTTTCCCCCACTTTTTTATGCAGATGCAAAACATGAATCTGCAGTCTTATTTGCAGTCTATTTTGTAAATATTTGTACAATAGGCAGGCCTTTTATATATTCAGTAGAACTGTGCAATTAATTGCATGTGATTGTCATGCACATCTTGTCAGTAAAGCCGGTTCTGTGATTAGTAGTAAATCTCCATCACCTGCTTTCAGATGGAGTGGAATTTAATACACAGAGTTTTAGTTCACTGACAAGCTACGCAAAATCGCGTTCATAATCGCAGGCAATTCAGCTTTCACAAAACCAGCTTTACTGACGAGATGCGCATGACAATCACATCCGATTAATTGCACAGCCCTAATATTCAGCATATTTTACTTGACCTGTTATGTATCTTAGTTATTTAATGTATAAGCAAGTCTTTTAAGCACTTCTTCCCCCCAATGGCATCTGTTTAATCTTTACGTCTTTTAAATCTATATTCAAGTGATGAAGAATTTTGCAAGTCATCAGTGTTGGGTACTATTGTAAGGTTAACCCTGCCTGGTTCAAGTGTTTTAAAATGATTAACAGTTAAAAACATTCATTAGAAATGTAGAAAAGTCATCAAAAAGTAATTGAAATAGTTACACTACTTATTACATTTTAAATAGGTTAACTTGTAACTTATTACATTTCTAGAGTAACCTTCATAACACTACTGTCATATACATAAACAAAGAGAAGTAGCTCCTGCTGCAACATTCTTCAGAAAGATGCACAAAGTTTGACCACTAGAGTGCCAAAAGTTACATATATATTTTTTACTTTCATTTTAGACCTGATGGAAGAGAACGAGGAGAGTGAAGAACTGAGTGAAGCGGAAAGGAAACAACATAATGTCAAAACTGCAGAAAAACAAGTTCCTCACATGATGAGAGTAATTCTTTACAGACAAGAGGAGCCAAAAAACCTGTAACCTGCCCTCAATGTGGAAAGAGTTTCACATACAACCGAAGTCTTAAAATTCACATGAGAGTCCACACTGGAGAGAAGCCGTACTCATGTGATCAATGCGGGAAGAGTTTTTCACTAAAAGGCAATCTTACCATACACATGATAACCCACACTGGAGAAAAGCAGCACAAGTGTGATCAGTGTGGGAAGAGTTTTGCATTAAAAGATCAGCTTAAGGTACACATGAAAATCCACACTGGAGAGAAACCTTTCACGTGTGATCAATGTGGGAAGAGTTTCAGACAAAAAGGAACCCTTAAGGGACACATGAGTATCCACACTGGAGAGAAACCCTATGCATGTGATCAGTGCGAGAAGAGTTATGCACATAAAACAGCCCTTAAAGAACACATGAAAATCCACACTGGAGAGAAACCACACACGTGTGATCAATGTGGGAACGGTTTTTCAGCAAAAGCAATACTTGAACGACAGATGGCAGTCCACACTGTAGAGAAGCCGTACACGTGTGATCAGTGCGGGAAGAGTTTCAGACAAAAAGTAGCTCTTAAACAACACATAAAAATCCATACAGGAGATAAGCCGCACACATGTGATCAGTGCAAGAAGAGTTTCACACGTGCCTCCAGTCTTCAGTTACATCTGCGATCTCACTCTGGAGAAAGACCGTTTTACTGTGATCAGTGCGGGAAAATGTTTCTTTCAGCATCATGCTTAAAGAGGCACCTGACAGTTCATACAAAGGAAAAGCCTTACATGTGTTCTTTTTGTGGAAAGAGTTTTAATCAGCGGAGTATTTTAAAATCACACCAGACAAGACACACATGTGTGAAGGATCACATGTGCTTCGATTGTGGGAAGACCTTTGTTAGAAATGCCAAACTGAAACAGCACCAGAGAGTTCACACTGGAGAAAAACCTTACGAGTGTTCACAATGTGACCAGAGATTCAGACAGTATGGACAACTAAAAACACATAAAGAGAAGATTCACGCTGGAGAAAAACCTCACATGTGATCAGTGTGGGAAGAGTTTCACTAAAAATATCCACAACAGAGACACTTAAATCTGCCTTTGCATCGTGCAGAAAGACTATTTAACTGTCATCAGTGCAGTTAAAACTTTCTTTGGGTGTTATCCCTGAACGATTAACCAACTGAACGTTTGTACAAAGGGAAAGCCTCATGTGGAAATTTGTTTTCAATTAAAAAAAGACACAATGTGTGAAGAATTATTTGTTTTTTTGATTGTATGAGGACTGAAACTGTACCACACTGGAGAAACCTACCTTGTGTTAACACTAGACTCAAATTAAAGTTTACGTTGATTTTGACGAATAGGCTAATGTATTATTGTGGTATGATAATGAGTAGTGATAACACCTCTAACATCTGCATGATTATGACAAAAATCATAACTGTTGACTATTTCCCTTGATGTTGTAATTGTGATGATTAATGTTGTAGATATATTATAGAATAGAATTATTCGTAATTACAACATTCAACAAGTCATTCATTCAAGTCACAAAACATAACACAGAAGTAGCCTTAAAGGGTTAATTGACCCAAAAATGAAAATTTTGTCATTAATGACTCACCCTCATGTAGTTCCAAATCGCTCATCTTCGAAACACAATTTAAAACAAAAGATGTTTTTGATGAAATTCGAGAGGTCTCGACCCTCCCATAGACAGCAAGGGTAGTACCACATTCAAGGCTCAGAAAAGTACTAAGATGATGTTGTGGCTTCCCTCTTTCCCCGTTGAAGAAATACTCTTAAGTTTCCGGTTTTGACACCAAAAGCTAGACTTTATTGCTGAAACAATCAAGCTGAGTTTTCTATAGAGAACTAATCCTACATGGTCAGGGATGGCTTTTTATACTGGTCTTCTCACGTAAACATGTCAAGCTGAGTTATTGGGGGGTCCCTGGATTTTACCATTATAATTTGAACCAGATGTTCTTCCTTATCATGGCCTATTAGTGGGCCTTTAAAATAACATGCGACATGTGGGGCCCTAAAAAAATAACCATATGGGCTTGTCTATTTTCCATACCATGGCCTCACCAGTGGCCCCTGCAATAACACAGGATGTGCTTGCCCAGCGGCATATAGGGTAGACCTATAGAGCTATAATGGCAAAATAATTTGTACATGATTCCTTTACATTTTAGTTAATAAAATTTTCCTCACATTCCCCCTTTGAGACGTTTACGTCTCACTTTCTCCAGAGTGCTGTTTCACAATCCAGTTTTTCAGTTATTACTACCTAGTGACTAAAATAAAGTCAGTATGTTTCATTACCAATGGGCTACATCATGTTACGGCACTCTGGAAGTATCAGGGCCAAACATCTCCCCTCATACCCATTGGATGAGTTTGGCTAGAAGGAAGTAAAAGACCCTGACACCCTAACTTACTTTTCCAACTTAATACAAAAGTGTTACAAAATGTTTATGTGCGTACACTTGGTTTGGCCTCGTCTGTGGTTGTCACCGTTACGTAGTATATAAAAAATAAGAGCAAATATAAACATTAAACAAGTAAAGAGCAGCTAAGGGTACATAAAAATGAATACTAGATAAAGAGAAACCAAATTAAAATATACACAATACGAAACAAAATAAAACATACATAATATAAAGATTTAGGTTACAGATACATTTGTCTTCATCAGAGGAACTCGAAATCTCATCTGCCAGTTGCAAATTCAATGTTGTTCTGTAAAGTCCCAATAACAGTACAATACACAATAACATGTTTAGTCAGATTCCTTTTTTCATCATTGCGATACCTTAACATGTCTACTTATTTAACTGTGGCTTTGATAATTAGGGATTTTAATAACGGTAGTACACAGCAATTAATAATCCTCCTATGCCGACTAGAGTGTAACAAGAGTATTCCTAATTTTGCTAACCATGCTCCCCATGATCTTCATTTTAAATCTAACCAATTCCATGTTTTTTCATCTCTTCTAGCGTTAGTTGCCATTTCTACTTGTAATTCTTTGAGTTTGGTCATAACTTTTGTAAATGCTCCTTCTGGTGCTGTATTTTTAGGGATATATGTACAACATTGGTCTCCGAAGACGCATACCTCCTTTATCTGCTAACCTCCATTTGAGAGCTAATCTATTTTTCCATGTCATTTTACTGGTTGCATCTAATTGTTCTCCTAAAGAATTTAAAGCTTTATTGGTATAATTAATGAATCTTTGTTGATTGTAGTATACATAATTTATCCATTCTGTATTTTTATTTTGAGAAATCCAAATAAATACTGATTCAAAACCTGATTAACCTCATCTCATATATTGAACTGATCCGGTACACCTCTGGGTTGACCTATTGAATCTATATAGGATCTGGCATATCATTTCTCTTAACTCTCTGATTGTTTCATTTTTTCCCCAATAAGGATTTTGAATCCCATTCTGTTATATGGATTTCTTGTATTAATCGTACTCTAGTGCATTTTCCTCTCTATCTTAGGGGTAAGGCAGGAAAAAGTTTATTTTTCCACAAATCCAAAAAAGGTCAGCTAATGCTATAGTTTGATCCTTATAGATGTCTGTTGCGGGTAATGATAGAGTTTGATTTTCACAAATTTCAGCTGGAATTATTGGTTCTCCTTTTCTCATTCCTGATGCCCTAAGGGGTGGGAAGTCTCTGGAATCATCCACATTTCGAAATGTCATTGTTTCTAAATTTTAAACAACGTTGCATTTTCCATTAAATTGTGCTACATTTGTAACCCCTGTGGGTTTGACAAAGCATTCATATTCTTTACTCATATTCTTTACTATAGTCTTTGGTATACCATAGTGGAATCTCTACTTGTTAAAACTCACTTCATCTAAGGTTAGTATCAGCACAGTTCAAACAGTTCAAGTCACAATCATCAAAGGCAGCTCTTCTCTCAGATGCAGCGTGCAAGTCTCAGTCCTTAATCGTGTAGTTCGTGTCGAGGTTCTTCTGAGGATGGCAAATTCATCTGTACTCCACTCAGACTCCAATCCAGCAGCTCGTTCTTCCCCTCAAACACACCTGGGAATCCAGAGAAAGAGTTCGGGAACAAGCACTTAACTGGCCGGGGGTGTGAGTAACTCGCCCCTCTGCACAGAAACACTGGCAACCTCGATTTCTTCTTGCTAGGATCCGACGACAGCACCCAGCGGCTCATTCACAATCCACTACAAGGACCACTTAATCAGTTCCTCGCAGACACACTCATCAATCCAAAAAGAAATAAGGAAAGAGCATATAGGGTGGAGCGAATAACTCACCCCACCCTATAGACAACCACAGCATTTTTAAACACTTGTTGTTTCGTGGACACACTCATGAGTAAGGGTCTAAACATTTCATCCATTGTGATTAATGATGTAGCACTATCTGATTTCTGTATTTTCTTCGATATATTGAGATCAATGATATCTCTGCTACCAATGAATCTGTCTCTGTCAGAAAGAGATGCATTAATGAGAACACTTGCCATCTTCGGGCTTGTAACGGAAAGGTTGCGGGTTCGAGTCCCAGGTCCGGCAGGGATTGAAGGTGGGGGGAGTGAATAACCAGCGCTTTCTCCACCCTCAATACCACAACTGAGGTAAATCCCTTGAGCAAGGCACCGAACCCCCAACTGCTTGCAGTTGAGCCCACTGCGGGTGCCGCAGTGATAGCAATATGGCTGCCCACTGCTCCGGGTATGTGTTCACTACTGTGTGTGTGCACTTGGATGGGTTAAATGCAGAGCACAAATTCCGAGTATGGGTCACCATACTTGGCCACACATCCTTTTCTTTCCTTCCTTTTTCCTTTAACACCAAGCATTTCTGCAGACTCTGTTGATCTTCTCCTGGAGTCCTTTAACACAAAAGTTAAGAATTGATATTGATGTTATTTCTCTCGTGAAAGTCAGCAAGAAGACTGGCAGACGAAAATCACCTTGGAGAAAATCAACAGCAGTACAACAGTATGAAAAGACAATGCAGAAAAGCTGAGCAGATGTGGTGGAAGACGAAACTTGAAATTCACTATAGCGTCTATAAAGATATAAAGATGCTTTCAGTGTGGAACTAGCCACAGCAAGACAGAAGTTCTTCTCAAACCTTATAAACAGTAACTTAAATAACTCTTGCATGCTTTTTGCTACTATGCAAAGGTCAGACAGATTCAACCACATTTTCAAAAATAAGTTACTATGTCTGTTTTTGAAGCAACTGATTTAAAATTTTGGAAGAAATAGTACAGCACCTTAAATCGACAACCTGCTACCTTGACTCACTTCCCACATCTTTTTTCAAAAGTGTGCTTAACTGTTTAGAAGCACATTACTTAAAAGTGGTGAACACCTAATTTCTTGTCTTGATAACACCATATTGAGCAACTATAGACCAATATTAAATCTTAATACATCTAAGATGAGTTTTAGAATAAATGTGAACATGCATTAATTCATCTTGCTCACAAAAACCGATTCAGTATTTCTCAAAATAAATAAAAACAGTGAAATTCAACTCAGAATATGACGCAAACCTGCAATAATTAAGTATGTTAAATAATACAAATATTTATATTTATAAAAACTTAATGCATTTAATTCCTTTTATTAACCAATGTCTTTGGGCCAACCTTCGATGATCCAATTCAACCATACTAATAAGCAAAAATTACTCAAGATAATCTAACATTTGTTTTCCTTTTTTTTATTGCTGAAGAGTTGATATTTTTTCTTCTGCGGTCTACTGTACAGGCGTGAATTTACTTTTGTCAAAGCCTAAAGCTTTTGGTGTGAAAAGGCTTTTACATTTGCAAAAATAGAACTTTTTATATTAAAAACAAACAAGCAAGCCCTGCCCAGATTTAAAAAGTAACGCATAAGTAAAGGAACGCATTACCTTCCATAAAAAGTAACAAAGTAATGTAATTAGTTACTTTTTTAGGGAGTAACTCAATATTGTAATGCATTACTTTTAAAAGTAACTTTTCCCAACACTGTTTATAGGCAAGACTATAAACTTGAAAGACTTGAAAAGGTAGTTTGTAATCAGCTGATCTACTGCTTCTCAAATGAATATCTCAAATGGATATCTGGACAATTTTCAATCTGGTTTCCAACCACATCACAATGCAGAGACAGTGCTCATTAAGACAATAAATGATATTTGCTTAAATTCTGATTCTGGCAAAATATTCGATGTTGTGTCGAGTGTACGACATTAGGGGTCCCTATACTAAACACCACAATTGTCGGACTGCGTCATGAGTGTACGAGGGCACAGATATTAACAAGCCAACGTGTTAGCTTGCAGGACTCTGGATAAATCATGTTTGCGCTGTTCATTCATAAACTCAGTCTGCTGCACTTGTAGACCGATGTGAAAATACCAGCCCTTATCAGAGAACAGCTGTGAAAAGAAGCTTCACTTAAAGTGAAGGTACCAGAAGGTCTGCCAAAATCAAAATACATCAGAAGTAAAATTGATGTTTAAAGCATTTGTTTTATTTATATTACAATCATGTGTTCATCTATCAAAATGTAAAGTTACTGCTTTTTTAAACATTCTTCATTCTGCTATTTTTAGAAATAAACAAACATATTACCAAATACAAATTTAAATATAGCTGCAAGCAGCAATTACCGGGGTTCGAGCAAATAAGGCTGTCTGGATTTAAGATGTAGTCCAACCCAAAATTTATGGCTAAACACACACTAAAACACATCCATGATGGAGAAAACGCTCACAAACACACAAACACAGAAATTAAATAGTTAAACTGTTATATTAATGTTCATTAAGCATTACTACACACACACACACACATTTTGTTGCACATAAGAGATTTCTGTAATAAATGGTAGGTGACAAAATGTTTAGTTCAAGTCTTGTCTTTTTAAGATTTTATACATCATTTTCAGGTTTCACTGTAATCATAATCTTGTATTATTGTCAAATATGATACACCTGTATAAATGAAGTGTTAAACTTTGACTAAATGTGACTTGAAATGTTATGACAGTGATTTAGTCTATGCATGAATTGAAATTAATTGAAAACAAACCATGAAAACACTGTTCTACTCATTTCAATGACCCATTAGTGGTCTTCTACTGACATCTAGTGGTTATAGTTGCAATTTCATGGCATTAAAGACAGATCTATTGTTTTTAAGCTTTATAACTGTTACATTGCCTAGTGCTAGTGTTTGTGAAAATATATGAGCATAATTTTTTTTTTTAGCAATTTGAGGCTAATTGCTATAGAAATGTTGTTTTTTGAAGCCTATTTAACTGTTATAGCGCCACCTATGCTCCGCTCTTCATGAAACTTTGCATGCCTGTTTAGCATCATGAAAGGGTGTGTGGATTTAAGATGTAGTGCAACGCAAAATATATGGCTAACACAATAAAACACATCCGTGATGGAGAATAGACTCAAAAACACAGAAATTAAATGATTAAACTGTTATATTAATGTTCATTAAGCATTACTACACACACACACACACACACATTTTGTTGCACATAAGAGATTTGTGTATTAAATGGTAGGTGACAAAATGTTTAGTTCAAGTCTTGTCTTTTTAAGATTTTATAGATCATTTTCAGGTTTCACTGTAATCATAATCTTGTATTATTGTCAAATATGATATATCTGAATAATTTAAGTGTTAAACTTTGACTAAATGTGATTTGAAATGTTGTAACAGTGATTTAGTTTATGCATGAATTGAAATTAATTGAAAACAAGCCATGAAATGCACTGTTGTAGTCTGTTTAATGATGCACTAGTGGTCTTCTACTGCCATCTAGTGGTTAAAATTGCAATTTCATGGCGTTTTAAAAAAGGATGCCTTGTTTTAAGTTTATAACGGTAACATTGCCTTTTTTGCCTTATGTTGATAAAATTGTATGCTTGTTTAAAATCATATGATAATGATTTTACTTAGGTTTGTGAAATTTTGTTTTCTTTTAGGATTTATAGATTTTTGGGTACAGTAGATCATGATCTTGATCTAACATATTTAAAGAACAGTTGGATTGACAGCAATGGTCCTGGAGGCAAAGTTGTTCAGAATGAGGACATCTATCATATGATATGAAGATCTAGTGGTTGTGTGAATATATTTGCATGTTTTTAGCAAGTTGAGGCCAATTACCATAGAAATTTTGTTTTTGAAGCCTTTTTAACTGTTATAGTACCACCTATGGTCTGATCTTCATGAAACTTTGCATGCCTGTTTAGCATCATAAAAGGTTGTGTAGATTTAAGATGTAGTCCAATGCAAAATATATGGCTAACACACTAAAACACATCCATGATGGAGAATACACTGACAAACAGAAATTAAATAGTTAAACTGTTATATTAATGTTCATTAAGCATTACTACACACACACACACACACACATTTTGTTGCACATAAGAGATTTCTGTAATAAATGGTAGGTGACAAAATGTTTAGTGCAAGTCTTTTTAAGATTTTATATATAATTTTCAGGTTTCACTGTAATCATAATCTTGTATTATTGTCAAATATGATATATGTGTTTAAACGAAGTGTTAAACTTTGACTAAATGTGATTTGAAATGTTATAACAGTCATTTACTCTATGTATGAATTGAAATGAATGGAAAACAATCTGTGAATAGCAGTGTTCATTTCAATGAGCCATTAGTGGTCTTCTACTGCCATCTAGTGGTTATAGTTGTAATTTCATGACATTTTAAAGAGATGCATTGTTTTTAAGCTTTATAACTGTTACATTGCCTTTTTTTGCCTGATGTCTTTAAAATGCAGGCTTGTTTAGAATCGTATGATGATGATTTGACTTAGGTTTGTGAAATTTTCTTTCCTTTTAGGTTTTATAGACTCGGGTACAGTAGATCATGATCTTATTATTAAGTGGCTATCTAAATGGTAGGGATGTGACGAGACCAGTCGGATTTCGCGAGATCTCGTGACAGTATCCTCCCACAACATTTTGCCATGTTTACATTAGAGGTGCACTATTAATCCTTAATATATTGAGGTGTCCATTCAAACACCCACGCGATCTTATTCCTAAATGACAAGGAGTTATCTATGTCTATTAGGACTGTTTCACATCGCCAGTGTCAGTGGAGCGTGAGAAGCAGGTTTTGTCGATGCCCATATTAATGAATCAGAAGGTCGGAGTAAATGTGAAAGCAGAAAGAGCAACACAAACAGTCTTTTCAACCACATTATAATCATTATTTCTGTGTTACAGATATTTAAATAATAGAAGTACTGGGATAAAAGTTTATAGTTTGGGTATAAACACTTATTGTCTACAGTAGCGATCAAAACGAAAGTATTTTAACACGTGTATCTATTGTAACGCTTATCCTCTTCCGCCAGGAGGTGGCGACAACTGCCCGTTTAAAAAAAAAGTATGTCATTGAATAATTCATTCAGGAGATTTCAATAGTCAAACAAGTCTTAATGAAGTGAGACACTGTCTCCTTTATTGAATGTTTTTTTTTTTTTTTTTTTTTTTTTGTTTAAATGAATATATGTTTTTAAAAGACTTAAACAATGAACAGTTTGTCAGAACCACTAGTAAATTATTTTGTTTACTTTTCTAATCTTTTTTTCTCCAGAATCGTGAGAGAATCATAAATTCCAATTTATAAAAAACAACTAGGATTCTCAATTTATCCAGAATCATGAAGCTCTTGTTTAAATGTTGTTTATTACTGCATATTATTCATTAAAATTGAAGTTTAATTTCATAAAGTTCAAAATGCACCTTAATTTTTTTGCATTTTGTGTTTTTCAGTTGAGTAAAAGACTATTTTCCCTATATATTTCATCATTGAGGATTTCTTAAGAAAAGTTTAAAAATCTCGTCTCGTCTCGTTCTCGTGAACCCAATCTCATGTCTCGTCTCGTCTCATGGGATTAGTGTCTCGTCACACCCCTACTAAATGGCTAAATGGCTAAATCTAAATGCAAATGTTTAACATTTTTTTTTGATAAATGTTTATCTATAGAGTCCAGGCAATTTTACTGCAGTGGTTTTATTGATTTTGAGTTAAACACCTAGAACTAGTTCACAAAAGTAGGTTTTTTAAATAATATGAAATATTTAAAGAACAATTGGATTGACATTAATGGTCCAAGAGTCCAAGTTGTTCATCATTAGGAGATCTATCAAATGATATGAAGACTAGTATTTGTGTGAATATATGAGCATTTATTTAGCCATTTGAAGCCATTTACTATACACAGCTTGTGTTTTTGAAGCCTTTTTAACTGTTATAGCGCCACCTATGGTCCGATCTTCACGG
Organism: Cirrhinus mrigala; assembly: GCA_036247105.1. Taxonomy (NCBI): domain Eukaryota; kingdom Metazoa; phylum Chordata; class Actinopteri; order Cypriniformes; family Cyprinidae; genus Cirrhinus; species Cirrhinus mrigala. The sequence goes on from CM070028.1 coordinate 238,243, forward strand.
AACTTTGCATGCTTGTTAAGAATCACCTTACACATGTTCTCAGCAATTTTCGTAAAGTTTTGAGTTTTTGTTTAGGTTTGCTAGGCTTTTGGGTATATGTGGCCGTTAACCTTGTCTAATAGGTGCTCAAAATTCATTGGTCGATGGCGGCCATGTTTTTTGAGATACGCAAATGTTCTCATAGACCCTTATGGCACATTGGACAGAGACACTGCATACCAATTTTCAGGTTGATTGGATTGACAGTTGCGAAGTTATAGCCATTTTTATGCTTTTTCTCTATTATAGCGCCACCAAGTGGTCAATTTTTTGGATTTTACCACAGATTTAGATTGTACACATGTGTTCTGAGTTTGGTGATGATATGTCATTCTGTTCAAAAGTTATAGCCATTTTAGTAAAAGTGGCCCCACCTCTTTCGAACGTTTTGGCGCCCCTTTGCGACCGTGAGTCAAAAGTTTAATTTTTTTTTGATAATTATTGATCTAGGGAGTCTGGAGAACTGTGCTGCAGTGGTTTGATCGAGATCGAGTGAATAACCTAAGACTAGTTCGCAAAAGTGGGTTTTTCACATATTTGTGAATATGTAATAAACGACTTAATTGACAGCAATGATTCTTGAGTCAAAGTTGCTCAGCATGAGGAGATCTATCATATGGTATGAAGTTCTAGTGTTTCTGTGATTATATGAGCATGTTATAGCAATTTAAGGCAATTTACTTTTGAAATTTTGTGTTGTTGAAGCCTTTTTAACTGTCATAGCGCCACCTATGGTCCGATCTCCATACAATTTTACATGCTTGTTAAGAATCATCTGACACATGTTTTCTCCAACTTTTGTAAAGTTTTGAGTTTTTGTTTAGGTTTGATAGGCTTTTGGGTATATGTGGCCACGCCCCTTTTCTAAATGACCCCGTTATAGCTACCCAAAGGACAAAATTCCACATTTTTTTGATAATTATTGATCTAGAGAGTCTGGAGAACTGCGCTGCAGTGGTTTGATCGAGATTGAGCGAAAAACCTAGGACTAGTTCGCAAAAGTAGGTTTTTCACATATTTGTGAATAATTAATGAATGATTTGATTGACAGCAATGGTTCTTGAGGCAAAGTTGCTCAGCATGTGGAGATCTATCAAATGATATGCATATTGTGTGGGTGTGTGAAACACCACGTGAGTGAGGCACGTTAGAGGGGCAAAAAACTCGTTAGCGGCAAATAGTGGCCGATTTCTTTCAAAATTCTTACAGACCTTTAGGGCCATGAGTCGAATATGCCCAGTGAGTTTCGTTCCGATCGGCCTCCGTTAACCTTGTCTAATGGGTGCTCAAACTTCGTTGGCCGATGGCGGCCATGTTTTTTGAGATACGCCAATGTCCTCATAGACCCTTATGGCACATTGGACAGAGACACTGCATACCAATTTTCAGGTCGATCGGACCAACGATTGCATAGCTATAGTCATTTTTATGTTTTTTCCACCTTATAGCGCCCCCAAGTGGCAGAGCTGTGCCAAAATCTGCACCATACACTTTTGTGCGTATTGACCCAAGGATCGCAACGATGTAATGTTTTTGAGTCTACGACAAAAAATGTACGAGCTACGGCCAAAAATGCGAAAAAAGTTAGTTTTTTGCGCTGTAGCGCCACCTTTAGGCCGATTGGGCCGGTTCTTTGCGCCTGAGTAGCGAGGAGGACTACTACCTTCTGACCAAGTTTCAGCTCTCTAGGCCTTACGGTTTGGGCTGCACGATCAGTTTTAGGGAAGAATAATAATAATAAAAAAAATCTTAATTACAATAGGGTTTCAGCGCTCGAACCCCTAATAAAACAGTAAACACATTTAGAGATAAATGTAAGCATTTATAAGCTACTGACAGTTGAGTTGAATTAACAGTGGAGGTAAACTTTTAGATGGGTTTTTGTGAACAGGTTTTTATGTTTTGTTGTTTTCACATGAAATATCTAAAACATCATTCAACTCATACTCCTTAACTGGGGGGTATTCCAGAAAGCTTGGTTAACTTACCATTTGGTAAATCATAACCTCTGGGTTGATTTACCCCAAACCCGCATACCCGCATGAGTATGTCGATTACAAAACACCTGAGAAGAGTAAGGAAAGGAAAGGACGTGACATGTGGCCAAGTATGGTGATTTGGCCATACTTGGAATTTGTGCTCTGCATTTAACCCATCCAAATGCACACACACCGTTAGGGATGGGAATCGAAAACCGGTTCTTGTTGAGAACCGGTTCCTAGTGTTTCAATTCCTTTGAATCGTTTGCAAAATTTGCAAACGATTCCCTTAACGATTCCAGCGGGCACGAATGACGTCATCACGCGCATTGCGTAACTTACGCACGTTGCGTAGCTTACGCTCAGTCAATAGTAAGCATGGTGCCTAAGCGGAACAAACGCTCAAAAGTCTGGTTGTATTTCACCAAAAAAGACGAAAATAGGGCAACTTGCAATACTTGCAGCGTAGATATTTCCTCAAAGGGAGGAAATACCACTAACATGCTAAAACATTTGCGCACACAGCATGCAATAACAATAAAAGAATGTTGCGTTTTCGATCCGCTCCGGACTAACAGTTAGCATGTCCTCGGCTAATAAAACTGCAGGTAACTAATTAACTAACAAACACTGCCATCATATTAGCTGTGTAAAACTTGCTGTTAGTAACGGTTAACGTTAAATGAATGCATGCATTCTCATGCATTACATTTAGATGTATCCTTCCTGAAAAAGCAGGTATGCTTATTTTTTTGCAAAATAATTGTTAAATCTTCATAGCAAGCTGATGGTTGCAGATTTGCAAAATGCACAGTTCAGTTGCATTTGACACTGTATTGTATTTGTCACTGGCTGACAGTTCTATTTTTGAGTTCATATATCTCCTTTTAAAAAGGAGAATTTTAATTTCTATTAGAAAATGTTGGACATTCTTGTAGAATTGCCACAAAATAATTTATGTTGTATTTTGTTAATTTTACAGAAGAATATTTATTTTATTATTTAATAAATTTTTTCATTGGTGATGCTAATCAACAATTTGTTGTCCCTTTACTTCCAAATGAGAATCGATAAGGGAATCGATAAAGAATCGAATCGTTAAGCAGAATCGAAAATGGAATTGGAATCGTAAAAATCTTATCAATTCCCATCCCTACACACCGTGAACACACACCCGGAGCAGTGGGCAGCCATATTGCTATCGCTGCGGTGCCCAGGGAGCAGTTGGGGGTTCGGTGCCTTGCTCAAGGGACTCACCTCAGTCATGTTATTGAGCATGGAGAGAGTGTTGGTTATTCACTCCCACAACCTTCAATCCCTGCCAGACCTGGGACTCGAACCCACAACCTTTCGGTTACAACCATTAACCATTAACCATTAGGCCACGGCTAACCATTAGGCCATGGCTGCCCCCAAGTTTAATCAACCTCCTATTGGTTACCCAGAGATAATGCGTGTACACCGTGCATACATAAAGACGTTTTCAATGGATCGCCGATTTCACGAGTCAAAATGGAAAATCAAAGTGAAAAAAAGAGAGCGGCATACTTCACAGAGGCGGAGTTGGAGGTTTTAATGCACGCATATGCAGAATTCAAGCAAATAATAATGAAAAAAAGCAAGACGGCTGCATCGGCTAAAGAAAGAGAGTTGTCTTGGCAAAAAATAATGGACAGAGTAAATGCGTGAGTGTATTAAAATGCAAATTTGATATCGCCTCCCTTTTTATTATAATGCAAAATAATTAAACACCCCTTCCGCATCCTTTTAACTGTTAAATCACTATGAAAGCATTTACTTTTCCTGCCATTCATTTCTTTAGGTTAAAATAACAATGTATATTGACTAGGAATATATGGTTTCTTATTTAATAAGGTGTAATCCTTCTGGAGCCAGAAGAACTTTGAGCCAAGTCAAAATGAAACACAAAAACATTCTGCAAAAAGGTAATATTTGATTACACAATTACTAAACTATTTATTAAACACGATTTAGTATATTCCTTCAGGGTAGGGTGTCATTAAATAGGGCAGACAAGGGTATCCTCTGTCCCCCAGCAAGTAACCATTGTACTGTCCTGTAATGATTCAAGTGTACAATAGAAATATAGTAAAAAGAAAAAAAAAAATTGTATAAAGCAAAACATACCCTGCTGAAATGTCTGGCATAATGATGACTCGTGGAAAATTCTGGCATCATGCACAGATCCTGGCCATTTTGCCTCAACATTAGTAATGATGTGGGTTGCCTCACATATTACCTATAGTTAGTGGAAAAAAGTAATAAATTTAATGATTTTAACAAGGCAAAAAATTAAGGACACAAAATTAAGTTGTTACCTGCACATTGATACTATGAATAGATTTCCTATTAACATAGTCTCCCTCATTTATTGAAGGAGCTTTCATAGGAATGTGGGTGCCATCATGCACCCAATTACATATGGAAGCCCTGAAACAGAAAGTTGTATATGGAAGTATCAAGTGTGTGTGTGTGTGCAGGATGAATACATGTATAGATATAAATAGTATGACTACATATTAAGTATCTGTCATAGATTTTACTACAAAGGACAAACCTGCCACTCTGTGGAATACCTCTTTAATAACATGCAGAGGTTTATGGCCAGGGAACTGTACAAGTGTGTGCAAGAAGCGTTGAAGTGCCAGACATACTGTGCGAACGGCTCTGCACAGTTTCCTTTCCCATATGCTCTGCATTGCCCACATTGTACAAAAAATGCCCTGATGCAAAAAAACTTACTTAACAAGATGTGTTAAATAAATTAACGATTCTTTTGAAAACCGACAACGCTTTTTCAAATAATCATTAGGAAATGAAAAGACACGGTCTTATAACTCTCTCCCGGCGAAAAAAACCTCGTATCATTTGTGCCTCCACGTCCACAGGATCGTCATCAAAAGGGCACGCCATGCTCAGTAACCTTCTGAAACAAACTGACCCTGGAACATAACCTGCTATCGAGCAGGTTATCTTCAGAGAGTAAGTTGCTATGGTTACATACATACCCAGAAAGTTACCTCCATTTTTGGAACCGAAAGTTGAGGTTATCCACTAACTTACCCTTAAACTTACCCGGGTATGTCACATAACCTGCTTTCTGGAATACCGCCCTGATGTTTTCAAAAACGTTTGTTTACACTCAAGTTAAAACACCACAAGAGCTGCAGAAAAACACACACAAAGAAACAAAGGCAATAACCAATATGAAAAAGAAAAAAAAAAAAAAAAAACAGTTTACAATCATAAAAATCACTTACCTTGTAACCATTTCAGTGAGAAGGACCACAGACTATAAAACACATGGACAAGATAGCGTGTGCACTCACACATGCGTCGATGAAACAGGAAACAGCATAACCCTGTCAAAATGAAAGTCTTCTGAAACCATTCAATGCAAAAATGAAATACAATACAGAATTTACAAGTTCTGACAAATTAGCAGGTTATTCACCCAGTTGACACCAACGAAATGAGCTTTAAGTGGCAGTTTAGGTGATTTGAAAAAGTCAGCATAATAAAGGAAGTTAAAGATGTTTTTTTAGCATCACATATAGTATATGTTAACTTGTTCCCCACCAAAAAGCCAGAAACCAGCAGCATTTTTGATCATTTTACAAATCTTTATGCACCCCAAAATATTTTGTTGTATAAACATCTGAACATACAATATATCAAAACAAAGAGAGCCTTTGCTTTTAAGCAACAACACCAAAATGATTCTACTTCATGTATTCTTTTTGCAGTTAAGTTTTATTTAGAAAGCAACATTTTGAGCAAAAGGCTATTTCACTGTGTTTTTATTAAAGACTTTTCGCTTGTGTTTTGATCATTTTGAGCTTTCGTAACTTCAGTTAAATAAGTGAATTGTGTGGTAGGAGGAGCAGATCTGCTAAAATTAAAAATAAATTGTGTATTCACCATTCACAGATTTTCTGCATTTATATTTTATGTCCATCTATCAAAATTTGCTTTTAAAAAAGATTCACATTATATTCAATTAATTGATCTCTTTTTTACATTTTCATTTTAGATGATTTTTATCTGCCATACACACACGTCTCACACCTAGCCATTTCCTGCTGCACTGACTGCCCATTTGACTTGAACCTTCTTTCTTGTGGTGACTGTCCACTGACACTGGACTGGTTCCCCATTTTCTGTTGTCCAACATTTAAGGTGTTGGTCAACAGTAACACCAGATTCTGGGCTGTGTTCAAGATGTCACCTAATGGAACCTGATAAACAAAGAAATATGACTTTAACACTTAAGCAGTGAACACTGATATTACATGACCTGTGTATTACAGTGCATGGACACAGCTGTTAGTAAGTCAACACTTAAAATTGCTAATTATTTTATGTAGGCCTGTCTCATCATGCTACAGGCTGCAGTGACCTCCTAAATACCTGTATTGTTTAAACACCCACATCTAACGTTACTATGAGAGCTAATCTTACTTACTATATTTAACCTGTCTGTGTAATATTACGCCTCACTGTTTTTTAGTGATAATTAACACTTAAACATGTCTGAATTTGGAAGAAAAAAAACAAATTACCTGAGACGATGAATGAACGCTTGGCTGCTGGTCCGCCATTTTGGCGCCACTGGTTTAAAAAGGTGACGGGCATGCGCACTCAGGGGAATCGATTCATCTTCACTCGGATAGTAATGCCTGGGAATGTGATGACGTATTTTTGATAGTCATTTTGCACACCATACTTCGTGGTCATAATTCGCATGTCGTGTGTGTAACACAGCTGTTGTGAAAACAAGCGTTGTGTCTGTGAACTGTCATAGTCGTAATTTTGGAGTTGTACTCTAACAAACAAAGAAAATCTCATATCTGTAAACTGTCGTGACCATAGATTTCGGAATCCAATTCTGACAAAAAACATAATTACATTACAATAGCTTTAAATTACGCACAAGTAAATTAAAATTACACACAAATGCTTTGAATTAGGTATTATTTTTGACAGTGATTTTATTCCATATTCCATTCCATATTTTTTCCAATTCTCTTATCGGGCTTCTTAATTCTATCTTAATCCTATACCATACTGTGCTGCTTACTCAGGACACAATCTCCATTCAGACCAAAATGAAATGCTGGGTATGTTTGGAGTTACACATGTCCTAGCAATTGATGGCTTCAGCAGCAAGACCAAGATCATATATATAATAATATATAATGTAAATATTCGAATATTTTGAGATACTGGATTTTTGACTCTCATGAGCTGTAAGATCTAATCATCAAAATTAAAACAAAAAAAACTTTAGAAATGTTTTACTCTTGAATCTTAGAATATATGAAGAGTTTGGTTCCAAAATGCTATAAATCCATTTTGATTAATTTGATAACTATATGAAAACAAAACATGTCTGAACACAACTTGAGATACAGAAATCAAGCTCATCCATTCTCAAGGTCCTGCATTCTTTCTTCCCTCAACCATTTCTATGACTGAGGTTTGTGAAATATTTGAGGCAAACACAACAAACATTGAAATTTGTCCATTAAACCATCAACTTCAAAAATATATATTTTTTTAACCAGCACAAAAGTCCACTGTCCAACGGTCGTACAAACTAAAAGTCACAGGAATGTAACTCTGAAAAGCCACAGTTTTCAAAGTCAGTATTACTAACCATGTCATCAATTCAGTTGTTGAAGTGAACCACACGATTAGTCGAAGATATAATAGATGTCCTGCCTGAATTACCAAAAATGAACGTCACAGTGCTTCACAAAATTAAAATAAAATAAAAACACACATACAAACTTACATACAGGTAAAACAACATTTGTAAAGGGTTCCCAAAATCAAACTTTCCCTATTTCAAAGGCCAGACTAAAAAAAATATGTCTTTAACTGGGACCTAAAAACCTCTATAGATGGAGCCTGTCAAATATACAGGGGAAGTCCATAATTGTGGACTGAAAAGGCGCGGTCACCTTTTGACTTCTTATTTGATTGAGGAACAGTCAGCAACGACTGATTTCCTGATCTAAGTGACCTAGCTGGTGTGTAAGACCCTAAGAGATCACTAATATAATTTGGGGCCAAGTTGTGTAAAGCTTTAAAAACCAATAATAAAATCTTAAAATCAATCCTATACCTGACTGGTAGCCAGTGGAGAGATGATAACACTGCAGTAATGTGTTCCCTTTTTTTGTGCCGGTCAGAAGCCTAGCTGCGGCATTATGCACAAGCTGCAATCGAGATTGCCGTTGACAGATCGCTGCGTAAAGTGAGTTACAGTAGTCCAGTCCTGTGGAAGTAAAAGCATGAATAACAATCTCCAGATCTCTAAAACTCAGAAAAGGTTTTAGTTTAGAGATAATCCTAAACTGATAAAAACTGCTTCTTACAACTGAATTAACCTGTTTATCAAAACTGAGAGATGCACTGTGTGAATATGAGGAGCATGCTGAGATGTTCTGTAAGTGTAATGTCTTTAAGATGTCAAGAGCAGTGTACTCTGTCATAGGATCTTTAACATGTCAGGAGTAGCGTGTTTTGACAGACCAATATCTCATATCAAATAATGCTCCCACTTTGTTTTACACAACAACAGGCCAGCTGCTCTGGAAACTAAATAAACCTATAATAAAAGAAGAAAATTAATTTTTAAAGCCTCACACCATACCTATGAACATGCACATAGAACATAGAATCTAATGACTTTTTCTTATATATATAACCTACCACACAAATCAAACTGCACCTACAAAACAAAACAAAAATTATATATAATAAAAAGAAGCATTACATACATAAAACTCCACTTAGCACAGCCATCGGAACAAAATTATCTCAACCAAACAGTGCACTGCAATTTTTTGTAGTATCTATAGGTGTGTTCTCTATTGATTATAAAACACATTCAGCTGTACATGCACAAAATATGCAAATGAAAATGCATGTGTATTTCTAAACAAAATAAAATTATCCAACACCTGCTATCACCAATGGGAGGAAAAAAAAAAATAATAATAATTACCCCTTTAAACTTAAAATCTGTTTGTGCCAGCTTTTCTGATAACTGCAGATCAGTCTTTTACACTGTTGGAGATTAGAAAAAACTGCATTTCCTGTGTTGTCTGTATAATTATTCCAATAGTCATTAGTTTACGGCCAATCAAAACAAGAAAAAAAAAAATCATGTTCATTTGGCAGAATGACAAACTACAGATTTTTGTTGTTGTTGTTGTTGTTGTGTTTGGACAAATGGTACATAAATGTTTGTGATTTGTGTAAAACCTTGTATTAATTAGATGTAATAATTAGTTGTATTAACTATTGTGAAAATGTCTGAGAGTTTTGTGCACATTGTTTTGAGAAAATGATTTGCAAGATTTGTAATTTGTAGGAAATAAATGAAAATGTAAATGTAAATGAAAATCTGTTTAGGACAATTACAAAGTGTTCAGCTCACTGTGTAAACTGTTTTGAGAACAGTGACCTGAGTTTGGAGAGATTAGCTGTGAGATTAGCTCTCTTACAGAGAAACTGTAAATATAAACATTTTTATGTTATATTTTACCATTTCAACCATGCTCTGATTTGCATCTTTTTCAAACAAGGAGCACACCACGCAGTAATCATCTGCATTCCCTACAAACAGTGGCTTTAGTTTATAACTGTAGCAACTTCACTCTTTCTGTATGTGTAAATGCACCTTGGTACATAAGAAAATACATGTCCCCAAGTATTTACACACATACAGATGGATGACAACTTAAACCAGGGGCTCCCATTTCCAGTCTTTGCACCTCTCCGCTCTGCACATTTTGTACTGCATGTCCCTCTTATCTGTCACACTCAGTTGACTCAGGGTTCTGTTTGACCATGTGTGCAAAGTGAAGTGGGAACATTTTAGATGCATTGCTGTCTGTGGAAGGTCAGAAAGCTCTTGGATTTCATCAAAAATATCTAAATTTGTGTTCCAAAGATGAATGAAGGTCTTACAGTTTGGAACGACATGAGGGTGAGTAATCAATTTCATTTTTTCATTTCATCAATTTCATTTTTAAGCAGAATTGTATTGTTGTGCCCCCTCCCTCAAATATTATGGAAGTAAAAAAAAAAAAAAAAACACCTACTATACAAGGTCAAAATAAAATATAAAGTAACTTCAATAAAATCTAAAAATAAATTGTATTTATGCTTTTATTATTTATAAATTACAGTTAGCTCTAGACAATTACCTATTGCTAGAAACTCTCTGATCAGATCACATCTAGATAAACCAGGGCCTTATGTGAGGATCCTTTTTGTGGACTTCAGTTCGGCCTCCAAAACCAACATCCCAACACTCCTCCAGAATAAACTAAACCAGCTCTCTGTCCCTAGCTCTATCTGTCAGTGGATCACCAGCTTTCTGACAGATAGGCAACAGCTAGTGAGAATGGGGACATTAATGTCGAGCAGCCGCACGACCAACACTGGCGCTCCGCAGGGCTGTGTTCTTTCTCCACTGCTCTTCTCCCTGTACACCAACAACTGCACCTCTAAAGACCCCTCTGTCAAGCTCCTGAAGTTAGCAGATGACACCACACTCATCGGCCTCATTCAGGATGGTGAAGAGTCTGCTTACAGACAAGAGGTTGAGCAGCTGTCTCTCTGGTGCAGTCTTAGCAACCTGGAGCTCAATACGCTCAGATCTGTGGAGATGATCATAGACTTCAAGAGGAACCCCCCGGCACTCTCCCTACTCACCATCATGAACAGCACTGTGGCTACAGTGGAGACATTCAAGTTCCTGGGGTCCATCATCTCCCAGGACCTAAAGTGGGACACTCACATCGACTCCATTGCAAAAAAGTCCCAACAAAGGTTGTACTTCCTTCGACAGCTGAGAACTTCAACCTACCACAGGAGCTGCTGAAACAGTTCTACTCAGCCACCATCGAGTCTGTTCTGTGCACATCAATAACTGTCTGGTTTGGCTCAGCTATAAAATCAGACATCGGAGGATTAAAGAGAACGGTTCGGACCGCAGAGAGGATTATTGGTGCTCCCCTGCCCTCCCTTCAGGAACTGTATACATCCAGATTAAGGGCTTAGAAAATCACTCTGGACCCCTCACATCCAAGTCATCCCCTTTTTGAACTTTTGCCATCTGGTAGGCACTACAGAGCCACAAATACAAGGACAGCCAGACATAAGAACAGTTTCTACCCTCAGGCAATCCACCTTATGAACAGTTAAATGTTCCAACCCCCCACGCCCCAGCCATTGTGCAATAAAAATATGTGCAATAACCTTACATTTATTTGTTACCACCTACATCCCAGCATCTCATTCTATTCATTTTCTATCATCTGTAGCACAACTGTATATACAATGTATTTATTTTCTTAAAACTTATATTGCATTTTTTTTGTCTGTTTATATTTACATATGTGTATTTTTTTTGATTATCTTTTTATTAGATTTTCAAAAGAACAACATACAAAATAAAACCAGAACTGAACAAAACAGACATAAGAAACAAATATTGTCAGCACTACCGAGAAATAAAATGAATACTTACATGACATAGAATTGTGAAGTACTTATATCTAGTGTATTACTAAGGATATACACCTTACTACCCAATGAACCGGTCATGAATAGACTCTACAACTCTTTGCCAGGCCTGCACTATTCTTGGTTTGGCTTTATTAAGTCTAGCTAAAGAGCATTCCATATTAACTATATGTTGCATATTCCATAATCACAGTCTAGAAATATCTGCATTGGTGTCCCACCAAAGTGCAATTATTGTTTTCTTTGCTGCAGTGAAACCTGAAAAAATAATCCTTTTGTCCATTGTGCCAAGGTTCAAAGAAGAGTCATCATTCAGCAAGCACAGGCAAGGATCCGGAGTGATCTTGCAGTTAATCAGTTCTTCTAAGTCCTGACAAACTTGTGTCCAAAAATGGTTAATCACTGAACATTCCCAAAACATACAGTGCAGTTAGGATCAGACGTTAATCCCATTCTGTACTGTCTATATGGCGTCGCATAAGCCCTATGGATGGTTTTAAAATAAATAAGTTGGTGACTCATATTTGACCATACCATAAGCCAATCAAGACGAAGTCTAGCCTGTTCTAAATCCTTTTCCCACACTACCTCAATTGACAAACGTTTACACTGTGTTTTTAAAAGAGAGTTATAAATTTGTGAAACCAGACCTCTAATATGTGTATTTTTTTATTCTCATCTTATTTTTATTTTCTGTGTTGTTGTCTTTGTGCAGTGGAAACCTGTGACACTAAAACAAATTCCTTGTATGCGCAATCATACTTGGCAATAAAGCAATTTCTGATTCTGATTCCAAAACAGATTATTTGAATCAGAAAATGTGCTGAATACATACAAAGGTGGTCTAATAATTACCATTATTTCTCAAATGTTACAGAAAAAATAACACTGGTATACAGGTGGATACTATGACATCCAACTTTATCAAGCACTGTAATTTGTCCATATGAATATAAATATAGTTAATAACTATATTCATAACAACAAAATAATGTCTTTCAGCTAACATCTTACCGTTTTGTGTGAGAAGCAAGCAAATCATAAAGCCTGTTTTAATTAGCAAATACACAAATAGCACAGAACCCTATAGATAAAAACCTGTACACTGAATAATTAGTGTAAAGTGCTGCTTAAACAAACCATGTAAAGAGAAAGTTTTAGCTGTTTAGGCGATGTAGTGTGAGCTGTTCATCTCAGCAGACGAAGTGAAGGGAGCACGCGAACAGTGACCAGGGTTGCCAGGTCTCAGAAAAACTTTACAGCCCCGCCCAAAAGGAATGAAAACTAGCCCAATTTTTGCTGTCCAATCACAGCTAACGGCTGTTTTATTTTATTAATGCCCTTTAAAATAAACATTTTGATTTTATTTATTCTATGTTTTAAATCTTAGCAAGACTTGTTTCTGTATTTTGTGTGTATATATATATATATATATATATATATATATATATATATATATGTAGATAAATAGATAGATAGATAGATAGATATCGATACATATAGATAGATAGATATAGATATAGATATATACATAGATATAGATATAGATATAGATATATAGAGATATATAGATAAAATAAGTGGCAAGCTGTGACTTTTTTAACGGGGTATGCTGAGTACTAAGAGACCCCCTCCCCATCACACCAATGGCTTTTAGGACAAACTCAATGAGGGAAACACCGTGGCAGATGTCGATTTGAAAGTATGCACATTTCCTACCTTATTTGTAAATGAAATTCATCTCCAGTCCTTCTTCCATTGTTTCAGGTTTATCAGATTTAAAACCACCAAACAACATATTATCTTATGATAGTAATATTCAGACGGTCCCTTTATGTCTGTGCATCGACTGAATGATTTTAATTTTTTTTTAATTCAAAGTGAATAGGTGTTAAAACTCCCACTGGGTGATACTACTACAGGGGCTTTTCAACTCCGGTCCTCGGGCCTCCCCACACATAATGTTTTAGATAATGCCTTTAGATAATGTTTTAAATAAACATAAGTAATAATAGATAATAATAGATCAGCACAACAGTATTTAAGAGCACTAAATTGAGTTCAACATAAACAAAACACAAAACACCATATCCAAACATAAACACAAGTAACATCATCAGATGTTAAAGTATTTTGGCTGTGCTTTGCTATAATAAATAAAGCTTTAAAAACATTATTACAGCAGCCCAAAACACAGTGTAAAGTCAAGAGTCAAAAGGTCAACTAAAAGAAACACTATTATGCATACTACTATGAACTACATGCCAATAGCGACAGTTCAGATATGAGAAACTTACTTTCTTCTGCAGAACACAAAAAATATTTTGAAGAATGCTGGTAGCCGAAACTAATGCAAGTCAATGTCAAATTCATGCAGGATTGAAATGACAAAAGGGTAAATAAAAGATGAAAGAATTTTCATTTTTGGGTAAAATTTCCCTTAAAGCCTTCTCTAGGAAATTGCCCAAGGAAGCATTAAAGTGATATGTAACCCACTGCACAAAGTACTGCAGACATGATGGGTTCTGAATATGGACTAGCTGTTTGTGCTGCTCCATACAGTGTCTTCATACAGATCTCCATACAGCATCAACTCAGAATTTGCAGCACATACTCAACAGGGCAACGATGAAACCAAATCAGAAGTAGAAGGAAGGAACAAAAAGGAGGGAGGGGGGCGCAGAGTACAGTTCACCTCTCCCAAATGAAGCGGACAAGGAGGTGGGCTAAACTATGTCAGTGACACCTGACTTTATTACAAATAACGCACATTTCATTCAAAATATTACTTTGAAAAAAAAAAAAAAGAGAAAAAAAATTATAAACACAGACCAATAAGTTGCACTTTTTTTATTTAATTGTGTGAAATTGCTAATAAAAATAGGTAATAAAAAACGATTATGATGTGGAGGTGAATTGGTTTAGTCTTGACTTCTGGTCGTGAGTGACAGCGTTGGGGGATGGGAAATCTGTTGATTGTCGATTACAAAGTAAACACAGCGATGGAGAGAAAAAGGCCAAAGCTGTCAGGTGCCCAATTTAGGAAAAAAAGAAAAGAAGATGAGGAGAAACGGGCAAAAGATAAAGGTATGCAACAATGTTCTCTCTGTATGATTAAGGTATTCATGTCATTATGTTAATTAGTGGTATAATGTTAACTCTTAGGTTTGTTAGCCTTCTTGCTTATGATGCTTGCTATGCTTACCTTGCTAAAAAAATACAATAAAAACCTAATATACAAACCGTCACAGAAATTCTAATGGTTTCTATTAAATAGCATTATGAACCATTAACTTTTTCCAGTGAAACTATTACAAAATTCCTTATTGTAGTGTGTTTTGGAGACTTTTCCAATAGGATTTACCATCCCACCCACCAATAGAATCCATCATATACCAGCAGACACTGTTATACTTACCATTAAAACCAATACAATTCCCATTATAACCATTAAATCCATTACATTTTCTATCATTTTTGGGCAGGGTTCTATTGTTTTTTCAGCAGTGTATACAACATGAGATCTAATTAAATTTAACCACAAAATTATGCTTGCAACAAAACTGTTGCAAGTACAGTTATTTATTTCCATTGTTTATGTTAATGTTGGCTATAGCCAATATATTTACAGTATACTGTAAATAGCCAGTGTTATTTACATATGTGTAGATAGTTTAAAAGACAAACATTTTCCATTTGCTATAACTCTGTTACGTGACAAAGCATATAATTTGAGGCAGTAAATTAACCAAGGAGCTAATTGTTCCTCCCTTAGATTAGATTATATTAGATTAATAAAGTGTCAATAGGGGAGCATATCTCATATGATGCCATTATTGATGACTTTGCATCTAGAAAGGCCAGAAATGTCAGATTTTAGTTTCAGTTTGTGTTTTCTGTTCTGCAGTGAAATAAATAATTTAATTTTCTTTAGTGTGATTTATTCTATATTTATTCTATATTTTATTTGTATATTATTCTTAATAATTTATAAAATATTTGTAGTATTACTACAATAAAACGTGTGGTGTGTACAAAATGTGAAGTTTTGTCTTGTTTTTTTTGGGGGGGGGGGGGGGCACCGCCGGGAGGGAGTCTCGCCCGGGGAGCAATTCAGTGTAGAACCGCCACTGTAAGAAAGGTTTCACTTTAGAAAGTAGACGAAGATGAAAAAAGCATGATTTTACTACAGCACTTATCTGTTTATCAAACTTCAGGTTTTGATCAAACAGAACGCCCAGATTTCTAGCACACTGAGTTTCATATGAGGCCAGAGAACCACAATCAACATCTAACACACAATTTTCTTTGTCCCCGAATAGGATTATTTCAGTTTTATTTTTGTTTAAATTTAGAAAATTGCTTGAGAGCCAAAGCTTTAGTTCTTCTAAACAGGCCAACAGTGGTTGTAAGCCATTTTTATCATTATGCTTTATAGGAAAATAGATCTGAGTGTCGTCAGCGTATAAATAAAAGGATACTTTATGTTTATTAAAAATGGAAGCCAGGGGAAGCATGTACAAGGTGAACAATACCAGCCCAAGGATTGATCCTTGTGGAACTCCACAATTAAGAGGTATTCTAGAAGAGGTCTGTTGACCAATCCTAACATTAAAACATCTGCTGGTCAGATAAGAATGAAATCACTTTAAAACTGTGCCACGAAGGCCCACAGATACGTGTCTAAACGTGTCAGCAGGACCTCGTGATCAACCAAATCAAAGGCAGCACTCAGCACTGGATTTACCAGAATCAGTTTCTATGAAAATATCACTTGGGAATCAGATTCTTACATTTTAATTGGAGAGACCTGAAACGCCTCCGCTCACTTCTTTTGGCAGGTCTTCCAGCTTCTTTCTTGTTCCGCCAAAACAAGAAAGAGCATGCACTAACCACACGCAAATTCCAGAAAAGGAAATAATGCCCTATCCAGCATTCTCACTCATTACTGATTAAGTCTGAAAGCTCTCTGACCCTCCTTAGGCAGCAAGGTTACTACCACAGTCAAGGCACAGAAACTTAGTAAGGACATCAGTGGTTCAACCATAATTTTACAAAGCTACTAGAATACTTTATTTGCTCAAAGAAAACAAAAATAACAACTTCATTCAACAATTCTCCTCCACATCACCCTCGTGCCATTTTGGAGAATATCACAAAGCATGCACAAGCATTGCTCTTCTCTGAATGTAAACACAATGCACGTCCTAGTCAGCAGCACCACACGCATGCATTGTTTATGTGCAGGAAAAAAACACATGCTTCCCGTTAAAGATATACTACATTCCAATGGTGACAGTTTTTTTTTTTTTTTTTAAATAAAAGGACTTAAGACAAAATGCCATCGCATTTTAAGCATCGCAAACAATACACATAGTGTACAAAGCTATATGTTTCCATGAAGGAATAGATCTAAAAGAGGTGAACAAACATAGAGGATTTCATTTATTGACAAGTGAAAATGAAACAATGCTACCATTTGCACATGGAGCCACATTAAGTTCACCATATCTCTGGGACTGTAGCCTAATGAGTAGGCGTGAAGTGGTTCAACTTAAGGTTCGGTTTTGGTACGGTATGTGCTATGTGTAGGAAAAAACTATACTGTCAAATAAAAATAAAGAAAATAAGAATAATCTATCTAACTACAAGCAACAGTAAAATAAATACAATAGAGAAAAGATACAAATTAAATAAACAGTGATTTTCAGGTTTTTTTTAGGTAGATCTAACATTAATTTTTAGGTACAGAAATTGAATAAAGTAATCAAATGTAAAATAGCATTGCATATTTTACTGTATAAATTAAAGATTAATCTTTATTAAAGCTACAAAAGCTATTCAGTGAGTGATTTCCTTGTTGCTGCTGTATGATTCATATTAAGAAAGTGTTGTCGCTTTAAGAGAATGAACTGATCCAGTGCACTGATAAAGTGCATTCAGCCGGCTATGTCTTCTGATGCATTACAGATGCATTGTCAGATTTAATTTGAACCGCGGTGCCGAACCGTGTGTGGAGAACTGTACATTTCAATTATTTTTTATTGTACCACCCCTACTGATGAGCCTTATAACCAGTGTAAACATCAAGCTGGTGGGCTGATAGACAGATACTATTTTATGTTCAAGCATGGCTGAGAAAGTATTCAGGTAGTGTACAGAAAAGAAAGCATGCAATAAAAAACAAATGAAGTGGAGTGTCGGTCTGAGGAGGATACTTTACAGTATCATGATTCCGGAGCTTACAACTTCCCCTATACAAATTTAATCGCTGTTCATCTTTGCCTATCTTCCTACATGTAAAGACAGCCTTGTAGGCTATAGCTCTTTAGACGTGTTTAATGCTCTTTCATTTGTCACTTTGGATAAATGCATCTGTCTGCTAATAAATCGTCACCTTAGAATTATAAGGTTCTATCTAAAATTTTTGTCAAAATTGAGTTATTCACATATTCTTATTCGGTGAAAACTTATTTACATTATGTGATGTTTCTTTTGTAAGCTGTGTACATTTTTGGCCTTTTATTAGAAAACAAAAATGGTTCTATCTACAGAAGTCCATTGAATGCAAAAACTTTGAAGCTCAATATCTCAAAAGTGCTCAGAATGCAAATAGAACCTTTTAATTCTAAGGCGACGAAATGTAAACATCATGTTAAAACCATTTATTCACATAAAGCAATTTTGGTCATTATCTTGATTTTTGAGTACAAAATTATATTGTTATTAAAAGGGATAGTTCACCCAAATGTGACAATTCTCTATGTATATGACTCCTTCTTCTGTGCAACAGATTTTGAGAAATGTTTTGGTGGTTTTGTGTTCATACAATGGACGTCAATGGGGTACAGTGTTGTTTGGTTGTCAACGCTCATCAAAATATCTTCTTCTGTGTTCTGCGGAAGAAAGTCAGTCATACAGGTTTGACATGACATGAGGATGAATAAATGATTAACAGATTTTCATGTTTGGGTGAACTATCCCTTTCAAGAATGAGGAAAACCTTGTGCCTTAACCATTTCAGGGTATTTTTGGCTGCAAGTTACTGGTACATGTTTGCTTTCAACATTGTTCTTCAGACTTTATTTTTCAAATACAACAGTTAACAGCTGCATGCAAATAGACCCACATTTGGTTTCTGAACAATGATAATAGTTACAATATACAGTACACTTCCCTGATTGCTGACTTCTATTTGACGTCTGCATTTACATCTGGAAAAAGTATTTTTGATGAGTGTTTGCTCATCTGCAATACGTCTATAGGACGTTTCCTATCAGATGTCAAATAGACGTCTATTAGATGTCTTTAAGATGTTTATGATTTAGAATGTATGTAAAACTGACATCTTACAGATGTCTGTCAGATGTTTGTACACAGCAGATGCATTTCAGATCAAGAGATCTTTCCCATACTTTCCCAAAAAAATATTTTTTAATATATTTCAAAATATACAAAAAATGGCCAAATAATGTATTTATGTGAATATATTTTCTGACAATACATTTTTGGCCATATATAAATATATTTTTTAAAAGCATTTAAAAAATATATTTTGATGTTTTCCATATGGGAAGTAACAGATATCTTACAGACATACATGTACTACTTGGGTTTGCACATTAAGCCACGTTCTCTATTTCTCTGGAACTGTAGCATATAGGGCCTTGTAAATGTAGTCCTCAAAAGTGTCTTATGAATTGGAATCTAAAATGATATTAGGATATCTTTAATCTTGATTACATAATAAATAATTATTAGAACAATATTCATTGTTATAATTAGAATTAGAACGGTATGAGAAGGGTTCATTCATACCTCAACTCTTTCCACCATACAGGATTAATTGCATAAAATGTACGATGATGTACTCATCAAAACTCATCCTTTCAAATCATCCAACTACTTCCGCTTGATCCTATTCCATCTCATCTCCTTCAAGCTATTTCTCCTGCAGTTGTACCTGCACTCAAATCATTAACAAATCCCTTCACACAGGTGTTTTCCCCTCTGCATTTAAACAAGCTTGTATAACCCCATTACTTACATAAATCACCCTTAACCCATCTCTTCTAGAGAACAACAGACAGGTTTCCCTTCTTCCTTGTACTGCAAAAACACTTGAACAAGCTGTGTTCAACCAAGTCTCTGTCCTTCTCACACAGAACAATCGCCTGGACAGCAACCAGTCTGGTTTCAGAAGTGGACATTCAACTGAGATTGCCTTGCTCTCAGTTGTTGAAGGCCTAAGACTGACAAGAGCCGATTGCAAATCCTCAATGCTTATATTGCTGGATATGTCTGCTGCTTTTGATATGGTTAACAAGATCCTTCTGTGAAGGAGAAGGACAGGGTCTTCCTCCTGGATGCCCTGCTTCAGCCTTCTGGCCTGTTTGGCGACGCAGTAGATTCTGTCGTCAGCAGGTACCAGGAGGCTCGCAAGCAGGCAGCGGCGTTCCAGAGGTTCCTCCTTCGCCGCTCTCTAGCCTGCTGGGCATGAGCAGCCGTCACCGTGTACCAGCTCCTCGTACCGCGAAATACAGAAACTGAGTGTCGCGACTCGCGCTCCCCCGTCCCGGGACCGAGACCCGCAAAAGGCTACGCTATTCAGTTCGGCGCTCTGCCGCTGCCTTTCGACGGGGTTTTTCCCACTCTGGTGGGCCCCGAGCAGGCTCTGGTCATGGAGCAAGAAGTAGAGACCATTCTGAGGAAGGAGGCCATCGAGGTGGTCCCTCCCCAAGACAGGGAACCCGGGTTCTACAGCCAGTACTTCATTGTTCCAAAGAAGGATGGAGGGCTGCGGTCCATCATAGATCTCCGCCGCTTCAATCGATCAGTTATGAAACTGAAGTTGCTTACAGTCTGATGCTTACAGTCAAGCAAGTAGTGTCACAAACCAGGTCTGAGGACTGGTTTGTGACGATAGATCTGAAAGACGCCTACTTTCATGTCTCCATCCTTCCTCAACACAGGAAGTTCCTGAGGTTCGCTTTCAGGGGCGAAGCTTACCAGTATCGGGTTCTTCCCTTCGGCCTAGCACTCTCACCCCGCACGTTTATGAAATGCGTAGATGCTGCCCTGGTCCCTCTTCGACTCCAAGGCATTCGCATACTGAACTACATCGTCGACTGGCTGATCCTAGCAGCGTCCGAGAGTTTAGCGGCTCGACATCGAGATGTCGTTCTCGCACATATGAAAACGTTGGGGTTAAGACTAAACGCCAAGAAAAGTGTGCTTTCTCTATCACAGAGGACCACTTATCTGGGCGTGGTGTGGGATTCAACCACGATGCAGGCACGTCTGTCCCCTGCTCGGATCGAGTCGATCCTCGCCTCAGTCAAGAGAGTCAAAGAAGGCCGGTCACTCACTGTCAAGCAGTTCCAACAACTGCTGGGTCTGATGGCAGCTGCGTCCAACGTGATACCTTTTGGCCTGCTGTACATGAGACCCCTACAGTGGTGGCTCAAAACCAAGGGGTTCTCCCCGAGGGGAAACCCGCTCCGTATGATCAAGGTCACGTGCCGAGGGCTACGTGCCTTAGACATGTGGAGGAAGCCGTGGTTCCTAAATCAGGGCCCGGTATTGGGAACTCATTGCCGCCGCGTCATGCTAGCGACAGATGCATCCCTCACCGGCTGGGGGGCGGTCATGAGTGGTCGCTCCGCCAGAGGTCTGTGGAGTGGTCGCCATCTCAGTTGGCACATCAACTGCCTCGAGATGCTGGCAGTATTTCGAGCCTTGAAGTACTTTCTCCCAGACCTGAGAGATCGCCATGTACTGGTGTGCACCGACAGCACAGCGGTGGTCTACTACATCAACCACCAGGGAGGTCTGCGGTTGCGCCCCTTGTACAAGCTGGCGCACCAGATCCTTGTGTGGTCCCAGGGGAAACTCCTCTCTTTGCGAGCAGTTCACATTCCTGGGCATCCGAATGTGGGAGCAGACGTCCTGTCGAGGCAGGGGCCGAGGCCCAGGGAATGGATGCTTCACCCCGAGGTGGTGGAGCAGATTTGGAAAATCTTTGGTCCGGCTCAAGTGGATCTCTTCGCCACGAGGGAGAACACGCAATGTCCCCTCTGGTTCTCTCTAGTTCATCCAGCTCCCCTGGGGCTGGATGCCATGGTACAGACGTGGCCGAGGCTTCGTCTGTACGCCCTTCCCCCGATCGCTCTGCTCCCGGGAGTTCTGGAGAGAGTACGCCGGGACGGGGCCAGCCTACTATTAGTAGCCCCGTACTGGCCGGGCCGAGTATGGTTCTCGGACCTGATATCTCTCCTCGACGGCTCTCCATGGGAGATTCCCGTCAGGAGGGATCTCCTCTCACAGGCGGGGGGCACCATCCTTCACCCCCGCCCGGAGCTGTGGAAGCTGTGGAAGCTGTGGGTGTGGCCTCTGAGGGGGCACAGCTCATAGCTTCCGGTCTCTCAACCGAGGTTGTTGAGACCATCCTCCAGTCCAGAGCTCCCTCTACGAGGAAACTGTACGCCCTGAAGTGGAAGCTTTTCACTTCATGGTGTGGAGAACGCCAGTAAGACCCAGCTAACTGCCCAGTTGGTACAGAACTGGAGTTCTTGCAGGGTTATCCCACTCCACAGGGTTATCCCACTCCACCCAGAAGGATTACGTGGCGGCAATCTCAGCCTACCACGCCCCTCTTGGTGGCATGCCAATGGGTAAGGACCCCCTGGTGGTACATTTCCTCCGTGGTGTGCTGAGGCTGAGGCCTCCGACACGACCCCATATCCCTACTTGGGATCTGGCTGTGGTGCTTGAGGCTCTCTGTAGGCCGCCATTCGAGCCTATAGAAGAGATACCTGTTCGATTCCTCACTATTAAGACAGCGCTGCTGCTAGCTCTCACCTCCCTCAAGCGGGTTGGGGACCTGCAGGCCCTTTCGGTGGCCCCTTCGCATCTAGAGTTTGCTTCTGGCATGATCAAAGCCTTCCTTTACCCCAGGCCGGGGTATGTTCCTAAGGTCCCCACTAATACACCACAGCCGGTCGTGCTCCAGGCTTTCTGATCCTCCTTCCTTTCGGGAGCCCGACCAGCAGAAGCTAAATTATATGTGTCCCGTATGTGCCCTGGATGCTTATGTCCACAGAGCTGCCCTGTGGCGAAAATCAGAACAGCTGTTCGTCTGCTATGGCCCCGCTAAGAAGGGGTATCCTGCTACTAAAGAAACTCTCAGTAGATGGATTGTAGATGCCATATCTACTGCCTACGAGTCCTCTGACCTCCCCTCGCCGCTGGGGGTCAAGGCTTACTCTACCCGCGCTATGGCTGCTTCCAAAGCTCTTATGGCAGGTGTCCCAATACAGGACATCTGCAACGCTGCAGGATGGTCCACGCCCCACACCTTTGTAAGGTTCTACATCCTAGATGTCCGAGCCACTCCCGGCTCTTCTGTTCTCCTGCCCTAGCTCCTCCACTAGGCAGGGATTTGGAAGTCTGGTGGAGTGGGCATCTCGTTCCCATAGCGTTTTCGGACGCAGCTCGAGTTCCTGAAGGGGAACGTCCCAGGTTACGCATGTAACCATGGTTCCCCGAGGGAACGAGACGCTGCGTCTCGATCCATCCTTCCGGCATCCCTGCCGAGCGCTCGCTTCATCCCCAGAAGCTGACGCCGGCAGCTTCGCACGTGCTTTTATGCTTCCTGGTCGATGACGTCATCCGCCCGTGACGTATCGTCGTTTGATTGGCTAGATTACACATGTAATCACAACAATAAACACTCAATTTTCAGGTAAAGGTAGTTAATCAAATACAATAAAATAAAATACAATATCGTGTGAAGAGAAAGTGTCCCCAACTAAGCAAGCCAGAGGTGACAGCGGCAAGGAACCAAAACTCCATCGTTGACAAATGGAGAAAAAAAACCTTGGGAGAAACCAGGCTCAGTCGGGGGGCCCGTTCTCCTGTGGTCAGACACAGAGGACTCACCAGGTCCCGTGGTCTTGTGCCGACGGCTGTCTAGGTGACGAGGTCTTCACTGGGGATCCGTCTCTGGGGCTCATCTAGTCGATGTGGTCTCCGCTGACATTCAGTGCTGTCGAGGTCGTCTCTAGGTGCTGATCCACCGTCTGGGCTGGGTACGGACTGGATCCGGGGGACTGCAGTGACCATCTGATCTGGATATGGACTGGATCTGGTGGTTGCGGTGACCTCGGAATAAGAAAGAAACTAATATTAGCGTAGATGCCATTCTTCTGACGATGCAGTGAGTACATCGGGTGTTATGGGAAGTGTTCCCAGTTCCGGTTGACCTAATTAATGCAGCCTAACAATCCTTTAACGGATTTGAATTATAGGAATATGTTGATGTGTTATGTGTAAGCAAGGTTAAAGAGATGGGTCTTTAATCTAGATTTAAACTGATAAGAGTGTGTCTGCATCCCGAACAGTAATAATAATTTATTTGTAATAATAATAATCATTTATTTGTATAGCACTTTTCATACATAGAATGCAACTCAAAGTGCTTCACAAGCAAAAAAAAACAAAAAAAAAAACATCAGCATGGTACAAATGATTCAACAGATATAAACAAAACATAATAAAAATGAATTATTTAAAAAAAATAAATAAATAAGAATACACACACCTCGCACACTATTATGCGCATAAGCAACTTTAAAAAGGTATGTTTTAACACGTTTTTTAAAAATATGAGTACTAGTGGACTCTCTCACTTCCTTTGGAAGACAATTCCAAATTTCTGGAACATAGTGACTAAAAGAGGTACCACCAGGTTGCTTAAGATTTACTATGTAATGTGCTAAAAATCCAGCACTAGAAGATCGTAACATTCGTTTATTCATTATTTTACTGCAGCTCCACTCTTTTTATTTATTTTCTCGCAGCCCCATGAGCAGAATGCAGCCTGCAGGTTAATGATGACGTAATTATCATTCGACTCCCCCGACAGCGGCACCTTGCTCAACAGCAAAATCAGTTGTTAAGAGATACGCGAGAGATGAAAAATGGATAATAAAAAGCGCAAAGGTGGCGCTGGAAAGGCCAGAATTAAAAAAAAGAAAGCTCTAGAAACTGACGCGGCCAAATGTACTAAGCTGAGTACATTTTTCGTTAAAACCAGCGGCAGCGAGAGTACAACAACACATGAAGACGATGAAACGGCTGGTAAGTTAACCTTAAGCTAGTTAGGAGCAGTGCAAAACAACGATGTCTGCAAACCACCGTTCATGTTTATCTATTGAACTTTTTCTTGTACTGTAGCTCTTCAACAGCAGCAGCCTCTAGTCCAGTTTGCTGCTAACAGTGAAGAGCCAGGCCCCGTAACGTTACCAAGCACCTGTCATGAGCCCAACACACTAGAATGGGCAGGTAGGATTGTCATTGAGTGAATTTAAGAATTCGAATAATTAATATTAATATTAATGAATATTACACCTGCTCAATGAAAAATGCCCTGAGATAATTAATGACATGAGATGATTCACTACATTAATAAATCTGACTTAACTTGATCAGAAAGCTAAAAAGGGGAAATTTGTGGTGAGAAATATGACCATTTTTAAAATTTCATTTAGTGTCAGACGCAGAGCCAGGACCCAGTTGTATCATGCAAGAGACTGATGCTCTCAATGTGGAAAACACAGCTGTTGTACCACAGTCTGTGAATAAGCAAACATGATGACATTAGTTAAAATATAACAACATTCTATGCTCAAGTGTTACTAGTGACCTATTATGTTTTTATTAAAAGATAGTAAATATACAAAGCCTACGACTGAAAGGGAATAAAAGTCATATGAAAGCCTGCATGTTTTGCCATTTGAAATATTCAATTTGCTTTGTATTTGGTGTTATTCACATCTTTTGAATCTTGTACTGGCAGACACAGCAGGCAGTGTTGTGGAAAGTGCATGTCTGTTTTCACTGCTTAATGATATAGCAATTTTTTTAAGAGAATCATACAAGCGCATACAGAAGTGGGAAGAGAAGAATCAGAACACGCATCACAGACGACTGTGCCCAATAGGGCCAACTAGGCGGTGGGCTAAGGATCAGGCACTAAGTAAAGTGTTTGGGTGCTTCAGAACTTTGAAGGAGTTAAGTGTGCAGCTGATGAGTCTGTGAAGTGGGCTAATGGAAAGTTGCAAGAGGAGGAAGAGTGTGAGCTTGTAGTGCAGGCTGCCCTTTCTGAGAGAAGGATCAGAAAGAAGAAAAAGATGCCAGGAGAGCTTGCAGAAGATGAGCAGCTGGCATCAGCAGATGCTGACTTCAGGGTAAAAGTACACAATGTCATTATAGACACAGTAATAGACAGTATGCACAGACGGTTTTCTGCTAATGCAAAACTTTGCTCAGATTTTGCCTGTTTAGACCCTAGAAACTTTGCTCATGTAAGGGAAAATGGACTCCAAAGCTCAGCTCTGGAAGAAATAAGCAAATGTCTGCTTAAATTTGACAAAAGAGCTACAGTTGGCACATTATGTGGTGAACTGTGCAGCCTTGCATCTCAGTGGGACAGACTAAAGATGTCCCCTCTGGAGGGTTACATTGTCAGGACAGCTAGTGAAATGCCACAAGGAAGTGATGTTGATCCTTCCATGGAACAGCAGTTGAACTAGAGAGCAAAACTTGTTCCTCCTGTAAAAACTGTAATTTGTGTCCATCTCATTCTCTCTCAGTACAATCTTCTAACTGACGCCTACCATGTGATTGGACTCGCCTACAAGTTGCTATTAACTCTGTCCATCACACGAGTAGCCTGTGAGAGAAGTTTTTCAATAGTGAAATTCGTAAAAAAAACAGGCTCAGAAGCACTTTAACCCAGAAGAACCTTGAGGCATTCATGCTCATGTGCACTGAGAAATAAATTCTCATGTCTTTGGACAATGACACCGTGATAAACAAAGTTGCAGAGACCAGTATACTGCTCAGGCGTTTATTAATGTTTTAGGGTTGGCCATGTTTCCTTGAAGCCGCACTTATGCAGAGGAAAAAAAGATGAAGCCATCATTAGAAAGTAATACTGTGGTTAAAAAAAGTCTTGCAGATAACAGTGCAATACTTGTTTTATTCTTTATTTGTGTTTAAGGACTGGACATCTGTGAACAATTTTGCACAGAATATATATTCAGATATTGCAGAAAAGGACATTGTGATGTTTTAAAGAATAGTGTTGGAGATTTACCCTTTAATGTTCTCATATTTATGAAAAATATTTGAAGTTATAAAGCAGCTGTTTCCTTGAAAAAGACATGATAGCGTCATTAGAGAGTTTAATACATTTTATTTTAATCTTTATTTTATACATATAGCTTAATATATATTTGTATTTATTTGATATTTTTTCATTTCAAGGTTTGGATATTTATGAGCACTAATTCTTACAGAAAATAGATTCTGATACTGTTAAACATTACATTGTGTTAACTATTCAAATAAATCTTCACTGTGAAGCAACACTTAGGCTACTGTATTTGCACTGAATTGTAAATGACATTATTTTAATATAGTCAGTCGTGAACTAAAGTGGGCCGGTCTAAGGCTTGAAACTCCAGGGCTGAAAAGGAGTCCCACTCCGGCCTTGGCACTGGTAACCAATGTAATTCCATTAAAACCAGTGTGATATGTTCTCGTTTCTTCAATTTCATTAATACTCTAGCTGCTGCATTTTGTATCAATTGCAGCTTAACTATAGAACCCTTAGGTAAACCAGTATACACAGCATTGCAATAGTCTAGTCGAGAGAATATAAATGGATGAATTAGTTTCTTAGCATCATCGAGAGATAAAAACGGATGAATCTTGGCAATGTTTCTTAAATGATAGAAACATTTTTTTGTAACTTGGTTAATGTGAGACCTAAAACTCAGATCACAGTCCAAAATGACACCCAAGTTCTTTACCTCTTTCTTACATTGTATAGCTAAGAAACTCAATTCAGCTTCAATCCTCTCCCGCTCAGGTTTTTTACCCACAATAAGAATTTCAGTTTTATCTTTGTTCAGTTTTAAAAAAAATTTCATTCATCCATTTTACAATGCTGGACAGACAGTTGGACAAATTTTTTATTACAACAGTGTCTTTCGGCTCAACTGATATATATAATTGTATATCATCAGCATAAAGATGGTAATTCATATCATATTTCTGAATTATGCTCCCGAGAGGAAGCATATATAGTAAAAACAAAACTGGCCCAAGGATAGAACCTTGTGGAACACCATATAGTATATCGTGATTCTTTGATATACAATCCCCTATATTCACAAAAAATGTCCTTTTTGTAATGTATGATTTGAACCAATTTAAAACGTTACCAGAGAGACCTATAAGTTTTTCTAATCTATTTATCAAAATACAGTGATCGACCGTGTCAAATGCTGCGCTTAGATCCAAAAGGATTAAAACTGTTGCATTACCTTTGTCTGTACTTAATCTCAGATCATTTACTACTTTTAATATTGCTGTTTCGGTATTATGACCTTGTCTGAAATCTGACTGATATTTCTCCCAAATACTATATTCATCTAAAAATTGATTAAGCTGTTGCAGTACAACTTTTTCTAAAATCTTACTTAAAAATGAGATAGTAGAAATTGGCCTGTAGTTATTAAGAAGAGAACAATCCAGGTTCGTTTTTTTAAAAAGTGGCTTCACTACAGTATTTTTGAAAGCATTAGGAAAAATGCCCATCTCCAGTGAATTATTTACTATGTCAAAGACATGGTCAATCAAACTGTGCGAAACCTTTTTAAAAAATACTGTTGGTATAGAATCAAGACAGCTAGAAGAAGAATTCAACTGGGAAATAATTTGCAAAAGACTCAGACATTAACTGCCCTGAACGTTTCCATTTTGTAATATGGATGGCTTTCCGATTTATCCACAAACAATTGGTCTGTGTGAGCGATATCAGTTCTGATCTGTGTTATCTTGTTGTTAAAAAATGCAGCAAAATCTTCACACGTAGTTATGGAAGGCTGGTCAAGATAATTAACAGACTTATTATGCAAGAGACTATCCATGGTAGAAAAAAGTTTTCTAGGATTATTGCTGTTTTCGTTAGTAATTTTTGAATAAAACATTTGTCTTTCAGAATGTACAACTTTTGTATATTCGGAAATATCAGAGAGTAAAATCTCATGATGAACAGTTAATTTACTTTTTCTCCACAGACGTTCTGATTTTCGGCATTTTCTCTTGAGCTGACAAATGCGATCATATTTCCATGGCATATTTTTCAGCACCGATCTTTTTTTGACCTTTTCTGGAGCCACTAAATCAAGAGTTGATTTTAATAAGGCATTGAAGCTATCAACTTTATCGTGTACATTAGGTGCATCCCTCAAAATAAGAGGTGCTTGTCGAATCTCATTAATAAAAGACTCCAAAGTCAATGCATTGAAATAACGCTTTCTAATTAATTTTTCTTTAAGGAGAGATGTAATATTAATTGTACAGTCAAAAAACAAAAATGATCTGAGATTGCTAAATCAGTTATTTCATTCACATTAACATTAATACTGTAGGAAATTATAAGGTCAAGCGTATGCTCTTTATTATGTGTAGGTTCGTTAACATGTTGCGTAAAACTAAAGGAATATAAAACCTCTAGAAACTCCACTGCTTTACGGTCACCTTTGTTATCAACATGAATATTGAAATCACCCACAATTAATATTTTATCGTAGCTAGTAACACAGAAAGTTAAAAGTTCAAAGAACTCAGAAATAAAACCAGAAATCTGTTTAGGGGGTCGATATACTATAACAACTAGAAATTTACTTTCTATTATTTCTATTGGCAGATACTCAAAAGTAGTAAAGTCATCAAAAACAATCTCTTTACAAGCCAGTGACTGCATGAATATAGCGGCTATACCGCCACCCTTCTTGCCACAGCGAACCTTTTGCAAGAATGTATAAGATGGAGGGCAAGCTTCAATAAGAGATATAGCCCTATTTTGATCAAGCCATGTTTCTGTTAAAAACATAAAATTTAACTTTTTCTCAGATAGAATATCATGGAGAACAAATGTCTTCCCAGTAATTGATCTTACATTAAAAAGTGCCATTTTTAATTGTCTTTTACTCTGCAAACAAAGTGAAGAGATATTTAATTCATTTCCCACTACCGGTATCAAAATCGATTTTCTCCGACGATCGTTTCGTCTGATGTTATTGTTTCTAGAGGAGGCAAGAACCTCAATGTTATTAATCTGTTTGTTAATAACCTGTTTGCATCCCCGTTCTAGTTTCGGAATATTGGCTATATTATTACTTATAGGAATGCAACAAATTTGTCACAACTTATACAGTGCAGTTTCAATGTGTCTGGATAAGAAGTGTGCTCCAGTCCCACTTGGATGTATACCATCCGCATAATAAAATCGCGCTCTCTCCCAGAAAAGATCCCAGTTAGTAATAAAACTCTAATTCTTCTTCTTGCAAAACGAGTCCAGCCAATTGTTGAATGCAAAGAGTCTGCTGAAGTATTCATTACCTTGTCTATACGTTGGCAGTGGTCCCGAAATTAAGATCCTTGTTGCCGGTGATGCATTGCGCACAACTTCCACCAGTTCATTAAAATCCTTTTTTAAAATTTCTGATTGTCTGAGACGAATATTATTCACGCCAACATGTAGTATAACTGTGTCAATTTTTTTGCCGTGATTTAAAACCGCTGGGATTTGAGCAGCAATATCAAGCACCTGAGCTCCTGGAAAACATTGTTTTTGCACCTCCATATGATTAATCTTAATTTTCAGATGTTGGACGATAGAGTCGCCAATAATTAATGTCTTACCAGGTGAAAAGGTTGGAGAGGGTGGCATCGGCGTTGTGGGATTTAGCGAACTGAGTGGCTCAAATCGGTTGCTAGTTGATCAAACTTCTGGGCCAACGAGGTAAGTGTTCTGGCTCTAAAATGAGGTTTCCTCCGCTGGTAAAGCCAAGGTCCATTATACGATGGAGCAGGTGTAAAACAAGCTTCAACCGTCTTAATCCGAGGTACATTCCTCTCATGAATGAAAATCCCCGGTGTAGATGTTGACGGTGCTTTAGAACGGTGCTCTTGAAAAATGTCCTCCTCTCGCAAATTTTCCAACAAAGTTTTCTGTTCGCATAACTGTGAGTGTTTCTCAAGTAGCCCCTGTATTTGTGTCTCTAGAGCTGAAAGTTCATCCTCAATTGAGCGTACCTCAAGGTCTCTCTGTTCGACTGAGCAAAACTCTGTCCCGCAGTTCTTCCATGCTGCTGCTGCCGTCGCCGCCGCCGCCATATTGATATTCCAATAATCAGTGTAGGGTAGATTGTTCCAGAGTTTGGGCGCTAGATAAGAAAATGATCTGCCGCCCGCGGTTGATTTTGATATTCTAGGTATTATCAAATTGCCAGAGTTTTGAGAACGCAGTGGACGTGAGGGACTATAATGTGATAAGAGCTCGCTCAGGTACTGAGGAGCTAAACCATTCAGGGCTTTATAAGTAATTAGCAAGATTTTAAAATCTATACAATGTTTAATAGGGAGCCAGTGCAGTGTTGACAGAACCGGGCTAATATGATCTTACTTTTTGGTACTAGTAAAAACTCTAGCTGCTGCATTTTGGACCAGCTGGAGTTTTTTTATTAAGCGAGCAGAACAGCCACCCAATAAAGCATTACAATAATCTAACCTTGAGGTCATAAACGCATGAATTAACATTTCAGCATTTGACATTGAGAGCATAGGTCGTAATTTAGATATATTTTTGAGATGGAAAAATGCAGTTTTGCAAATACTAGAGATGTGGTTTTCGAAGGAAAGATTGTCATCAAATAGCACACCTAGGTTCCTAACTGATGATGAAGAATTCAGTTAGGAACCTAGGTTAGGAACCTACAACCGATGGCTGTCCAAATATGACAGCAAAAAATGTCAGACTTTTGAAACGGATGCAAGATAAAGTGACTGAAATAAACCCAGAACAGAAATTGATACTTTTGCATTGCATTATACATCAGGAGGTGTTGTGCAAGTCAGTGCTAAAAATCAACCATGTTACTGATGTTGTAACTAAAATAGTTAACTTCATCAGGACAAAAGCACTGAATCATAGACAGTCCGTTGCACTTTTGGAGGAGTATGAAAGTGAACATAGTGACATAGGCTACCACACAACTGTCAGATGGCTCAGCTTGGGCAAGGTGCTTAAAAGAGTATGGGACTTGAGAGCAGAAATTCAGGAGTTTTGCAAGAAGAAATGCAAGGACATCCCAGAGCTCTCAAATGCAGACTGGATGGCAGATCTGGCTTTCGCTGTTGATATGACTGCACGTATGAATGAACTAAATACTAAGCTGCAAGGCAAGGGCCTCTTGGTACATGAAATGTACAGCTTAGTGACAGCTTTCATGAGAAAGTTGAAGTTTCTTTTAAGCCAATTGGAGGGCAATGTTCTTACCCACATGCCAACACTGAAAGAAGTCACACCATCAGCTGATCGCCTCCACAGGTACTCATCCATGTTAGGGGCACTGCATGGTGATGTTTCAAGGCGATTTGAAGACCAAAACAATTGAGAGTAAAAAGCACATGATTTCTTCTCCTTTCACTTGCAGTGTGGACAGTGCACCTATTGATGTTCAGCTTGAACTTATTGACCTGCAGTCTGATAAACTACTTGCAGAGCACTTTAAGTCAGTATCACTGCTGCACTTTTATTCCTCTCTCAAAGAGGAAAACTTTCCACACATTAGGAAGCATGCACAGAGAATGTTGGTTCTCTTTGGATCTACCTACATTTGCGAACAAACATTCTCAGTGATGAAGTTTAACAAATCCAGATACAGATCCTCTCTCAGCGATGATCATTTGTGTGCTGTCCTTCACATATCCATCTCAGATATTCAACCTGACTTCAGTGCACTTGTTCAAGCCCAACACAGGCTAGATTTCTCTCATTGAACAAAACAACAACAACAAAGGAACTCTCGTAAAACAATCAAACAAACATCACCGGGGCATTTTTTATGAAGTTGATGTTGTGATTCTGTTCTTTAAAATACATGGGTAACACTTTATAATAACGTTCAGTTGTAAGTAATTTATAAGCAATTAGTTAATGATTTATAAAATATATTACATTTATAAAAGATTACTAAGTGAAATGCTAACAATTTGTGTATGTTTTGTTAATTCATTTACAAGTAATTAGTTAATAATTAACTAATCATTTACAAAACATGACTATGCATTTATAAACGATTATTAAGTGATATGTTACTGTTTTTATCTATGCTTTGTAGATTAAGTTATAAATCATTTACAAGTGATTAGATAATGATGAACTAATAATTTACAAAACATCACTGTACGTTCACAAATGATTAAGTAATATGCTAACAATTTACAAATCTGCCATAAGTTATCTTTAGAAAAATAGCATATAATGAAATAATCAAACAGATCCTTAGTCAATGGTTAATAAGTTACTAGTTAATATATTATTAATCAATTATAAATTATTGAAATGTCAATCATTGAAATGTTTACCCTCCATTGAAGATCACATCATGAATAAATCATTTACAAATCTTTCTGCATCCCGTAATCTAAAGTGTAAACAATTCATCAGTTGTAAATGTTTTACTCATCATTTGTAGATCTTTCCCCCAGTGTGTATACACACACAACCTGTAACCAGCAGGTTTGTAAAACATTTACAACCGATGAATAGTTTACACTTTAGATTAGGGGATGCAGAAAGATTTGTAACTGATTTATTCATGTGTTTACACAAAAGGTTTTGAATATTTGTTGTGTGTACTGCAATGTAAGGGCTGACCGGTGAGGGAAAAGATGGTAAACACATGGAGTATGTTAGGGCTGTGCACCTGATGTGATCTTCAGTGGAGGGTAAAACTGGTTCACATTATCACTAGATCCCACACACTCCACACAGAACACAAGTCTGTGCTGATGAGAGAAAGGGTTTACACGTTTATTCACTTGACAGCAAATAATTTATTATTATTTAAAAACAGAAAATAGTTTTAGAATAATTGCATTTGTGTGCTTTTTAACATATCACTTAGTAATCATTTATAAACACATAGTCATGTTTTGTAAATTATTAGTTCATCATTAACTAATTACTTGTAAATGAACTTGTAATTGACTTGTAAATGAATTAACAAAACATAAACAAATTGTTAGCATATCACTTATTAATCATTTGTCAATGTCTTGTAAATGATTATTTCATCAACTAATCACTTATAAATGACTTACAACGGAACGTCATTATAAAGTGTTACCTGCTCTTGTTCAAGCCCAACACTGGCTAGATTTCTGTTACTGAAAAAAAAAAAAAAAACTCTGAAGTTGATGTTGTGATGCTGGTCTTTAAAATACATGTACTTGCATTTTCTGTATAAAGTTGGTAGTTTTTGAAACTTCAAGTAGTGCACATTTCCAGACTTCAGTGCACTTGTTCAAGCCCAAAACTGACTTACATTTCTATAACTGAACAAAAAATGAACTCTGGTAAAATAACCAAACAAAGAACACTGGTTCATTTATTGCTTTTTTATATAAAGTTGATGTTATGATGCTGGTCTTTAAAATACATGTACTTGCATTTTGAAATTTAAAAATATTTTAAAATAATTTTTAAAAAATGCATTTCCGAACTGTTTTTTTTATAAATGTTCATTAAATAGTTATATAATTGTGTGCTCCACATTTTTATTGTCTCACTGTAATGTTTAATTTACTGTTTTTTTATGAAAAGATATAATATTGTGAGCAGAACTGAGTTACGTGTATCGGTCCGGCCCTCTGAGTTAAGTGTATTGGTCCGGCCCCAGTTTCTAATGTGGCCCCTTGGGAAAATTAATTGCCCACCCCTGCTCTAAGGCACATGGGTTCTCACAGCATTATCATTTCAGCCAGATGACTGCACCCTCCCTGCTCGTATCTCTGCGTGCCTTCTGAACATCTGTGCCTGGATGAAGGAACGTCACCTTCAACTCACCCTTTCCAAGACAGAACCCGGCCAACCCATCGAAAAAACACCAAATCAACAATCATCTTGGTTCCTTAATTCTAACACCTACCAATTCTGCAAGGAACATGGGGGTGATGTTTGATGACCTGCTGAAATCTCTGCCCAGATTACAACACCTTGGTTTCAGTGTAAAATGTGCATGTAAAATTCCTAAGAAGCAACACAAACTTTAAGAAGCCAAATAAAAAGCCAAACCTGTCTAGCCTGTTTAACGGAAACACAACGCTTACTGTGATTTCCATGAAACACATTTCTGGTTTCCTCCCAAAAGCTGCCAAGACATCTTATTTTTCTGGTTTAATTATAAATAATCATTCTAGACCTAAGGTTTTGTTTTCTGCCATCAACTCTGCTGTTAACTTCTCTGTTAATACTGTATCTGTGGCCTCTGCAGCTCTTTGTGAAAGCTTCTTGAGATTTTTTAGTGACAACATTGTTATGTAGACCAAGAGGAAGCTCTTCCTCTTTTGTACACCCAATCCCCTCCCTGGCTCTTGCATTTCTTTACAGCTAACTACGGACACCATTGTAGAGTTGAAACCCTCCTTCTGGTCCAGTTTAGTGTATTCTCTCAACAAATGTCTCTTAATTGGTTCCGTTCCTGTTTTTCTGGCTACTGTCACGTCTCTACTCAAGAAGCCTTCACTTGTTCCATCTGTTTTACCAATTCCTGTTTTATCTTTTATTTCTAAGGATTTGGGAGGAAAAAAATGTTTAACCAACTTCAGTCCTTTCTCAATGCAAAAAGTCTGTTTGAAAATTTTCAGTCTGGCTTTAAGGCTGCCCGTAGCGCTGAATATACTCTCCTGAGAGTGTTAAATAATATTTATCTAGCTACTGACTTATTATCTGCAGCATTTAAAAAAGCTGATCACTTTACAGCAAAAAGCCCAGTGTTAAATGAACTCTCCAGGGAGTTTATTTGACTCCACACTCAACAGTGTTAAAAGCAACACTGAAGAGAGCCAAATTAACACTGAAGCAGAGTTAAAATTAATTAGATAATTAGTGATTAATTAAGTGATGATTGAGTATTATTGAAGGTGCCTGATGTTAACAAGCAGAATCACCAAAGGAGAAAATGACCATTTTTAAGCAACCATTATAGTGGTCAGTGTTTGCAATCCTTGGGCTCTTGACACTTACATTTTTAACATTAGATTTTGTTTGGCTGCTATAACTGAGTTGTTGTCTTTGCAATTTATTTTGTTCTTACTATTTTCTTTTGTTTTTGCTGTTTTTATGTGACTTTTTAGTAGCTTGTTTTATGATGTTTGGAGTTGATCTGTTTATCTGAATATGCTGTTTGTCACCGTTGTTGAGATTCATACGCCGGTTTTTGATGTGCCTAAACAACACACTTCAAGGATCTTGTGTTGTGTTTGGCTCCTTTTCTATTTTCCTTGTATCCATTCTGGTTATTTAACTGAAGCAGCACGTTTGTTTCACTTTTGGATCAACATTTCAACATCCCCAGCTCTCTGCTTTTAGGGGGTAGGGTTGGGGTTGGAATAAGAGCTATGATTGGTTGATATAAGTCACCTTGTGTGTAGTCTTCAGTATATAAACAATAATGTTCGAAATAATAAGTGTGGCTGGCAACAAAAGGATCATCCGACAGTTTATACAGGTATGCATTGAAGGATTACAAATTTAAGAATCTGTTCAAAATATGCTGATCCTATGCTAGGTTCCAGTATAACAACATGAACTAAAAAAGTTATGTATATTGTGACATTCTAAGAGCAGGCAGTCCAGCTGAAGATCTGGCAGGTTTTCCCAAGTTAAGTGTGAATTCTAAGCTCAAGGTACAGTTGTGCCTTTTGTTTTAGCACCTTTGCATTTGAATGACACTTGTATGCTAAATAGATCAAGGCTGGGAAAAACCTTTTACTGGGCTGATTTCCTGTACCACATTTGCATACTTTGTTTAGATTGATTCCACCTCTATGTACTCCTCCCCCTTGAAACCTATATACTCTGCTGTGCTGAGATTTTGTTAGACGACTTTTTGAAGACTGCAGTGCAGAGCAGCGAGTATCTGAATAAAGAAAAACTTCTGCTTCAAGATATCCAAAAACGTCTCCTGGTCTCTAAGAAAAATTTCCAACAGTTTTGGTGCCGTGACCCGGATAGAGCTTCTCGCCAGACATCGTTCCAGACTGAATTCCAGAAACTTTTTCAGCTCAACAACGATTTGGTGAGTGTTACTCTATTCAAAGAACCACTACAGACCAGTACATGTGGTTAGCCTCTGCGCCGCCAGAGAAGTGTTAACAAACAGCTGCAGGGTTTGGTTAACAGACCAGTTATCCTCTATTCAGGTAGAGAAGATTAGCATTACGTGCTAATATCAGTGACCCTCTGTTTAGGCAGAGAAGATTAGCCTAAAGTGCTAGTAGTTTATGTTGTCCTCTGCATTGCCAGGGAAGGTTGAATACATGATAATGTGTATTAACTAGGTTTTCCTCTGCTTTGCCAGAGAAGGTTAACAACAGTTGTTCTGTGTTGACAAATTTATCCTCTGCTTGCCAGGGAGGTGTTAGAAGTGTATTGTTGTGTCAGAAAGACATTACAAAATGTTGAGAAGGAATGCTAGGTTGATTCCAACAACTGAGAAAGGTGGACTAGCTACCCCTTTATGGACAGACAATGAGTTCAAATCATTGTTAGGAGAGCACATGGACTCAATAGTGACAGAGTCAATCAGATTGGATTTAACAAAGAAATTTGGTATTGATCCAAAAAAAGTATGGTCAGTTGAAGAATGCAAAAAGGTACTTGGAGCATGTATCAGAAAGAAAAACATTAAAGGCATCATCTGCTGCCACAGAGAGTTTAGTTTAGCTGTAGCACAAGAACAAGCTCAGTGTATTGCTAAGTTAAAAGAACAAAACAAACAGCTGCACACTCGAGTGTCCTGTCTCACTAAAAAGGTGGGCCATAACAAGGCCTCAACCAAAAGTGACTCAAACGACCAACAGTCAGATGAAAGCTATCCTGATTTACAGTATTTGTGTAGACAAGAGGACAAATGCAATACAGTTAAAGTATGTGGAGTGAGACAAAGGGCTCAGAGTAGGGTAGAAGGGGTTGAAACTGTTCCATCTGCAACCCCCATACTCCAGTTGCAAGCAGTCCATACAACGCTAGGACCTGAAGATATAGAGAGACTATCCCAAAGCTTACCCTCAGCACGCACAAATTTTTCTGAATTTAGAAGAGCATTGATCAGCAAAATGCGTCTCTACGACATGTCGTTAGCAGAAGTTATACAGCTGATGTCACAAATTCTAACTGAATCTGAATTCAACAGTTTTGAGTCTGCTGTTACTTCTGAACTACAACATGCCAGTAAAGCGGATTTGAGAGAAGGTGTTTTGAAAATTCTAAAGAATATCATGGGACCCAAAATAGACTGGTCCAGAATCACTAACTGTGTGCAAAGGAAAGAAGAAACTGTGAATGAATACACTGTAAGGTTTTGTCAGACAGCTGCAACTTACAGTGGAATAGTTGATGATCCTGAAAGTGTGCTAGATGACAAGGGACCCCTAGTCCGCATCTGGTCAGATGGCCTTGTAGCTGAGTACAGAAAAGCCTTGGCATTCCTAGATCTAACTTGGTCTAACAAAACCCTCAGAAGTAACCTAGACATGTTAGCTATTTGGGAAAGAGACTCTGATGTCAAAGCAAGAGTAAAGATTGCAGCAGCATCCTTTCAGGTCAACACAAAGAACCAACAGAAACGTCCTAAGAAGGAGGGCAATTGTCATTACTGTGGTAAACTTGGACACTGGATGAAAGAGTGTAGGAAAAACAAAAAGTATGTAAGAGAAATGAACAGTGTAAATCAGCTCCTACTCAGTCTGCTTGCAACTCTGAAGCAGACCCTCCCCACCACACCAAACTCGTGGGGCAGCTTGCTGAGGTGCTAACTGTTAGGGCTGTGAGTTCTTAATTACCCCAGTAATCTACAACAAAGATGAAAAGATTCTTTGTAAATAGAACAAAAGGAAGTTGACTTACTCCCACTGGGGGACTCTGGTTAAGTACACTCACAGCCAAAAACAATAATACAGCACACTCCAGTCACTCACCTATCCTCTATGGGTTATGATGTTTGCTATGACTGATGTTTCATTAGAGGATAGAGTGACTGCACAGTTAAGTTTGCACACCAACTACAGGGACAGACTAGGACACACAGCCCAGTGAGGAGCCCAGGGAAGAACCGAAGTGCAACAGGCCTCGGGGGCCAACCCTGTGGTGAAGATTTCCTCATAGGTTTTTCCCCTCATCAGTTTGTCCCCACCTCACTGGTCCATAGGTGTCAAATGACTTAAGACTAGGTCAACAAAACACTATACGATCACTAGACTTAAAACCACTATACGATCAACAGAAGTCTAAAACTGTCTATGCATGAATACTGCTGGTCTGCTGTTTCTTTGTTTTCTTGTGTTGCAGGTATGTGTACATGCCATGATGTCTTCAAAAGCAGCATCCTGGAGTAAAGCATCACCTCAGACATCCATGAACAAGCTTCATGAGGACAAAGAGTCATCTGAGTGAATCTACGCGGGAAATGGACTACAGAAAACTACAGACTTCACAGCTATTCAGGCGCCATGGAACTTCAGGACTTCCACTCTTATACTACATGGTTTTCTGTGTCAACATGTAGCTTGTATGACATATTACCATCCATGTCGCATGTGTCAACAGTTATGGTTCTGAAAAGAACTATTACACCTAATTAAATCTAGGACAAGACACAGAATAAGATAAATGTGCCTGTAACTATTTCAAGTTACATGAATGGAAGATGGGGCTTAATGTTAACAAACATAGGCTATAGAATGGATTTATG
Organism: Cirrhinus mrigala; assembly: GCA_036247105.1. Taxonomy (NCBI): domain Eukaryota; kingdom Metazoa; phylum Chordata; class Actinopteri; order Cypriniformes; family Cyprinidae; genus Cirrhinus; species Cirrhinus mrigala. The sequence goes on from CM070028.1 coordinate 277,724, forward strand.
GAGGTTTAAATTTGCATTATGTGAGAGTTATTAGAACTCTCAAAGGGGGGACTGAAGGATTACAAATTTAAGAATCTGTTCAAAATATGCTGATCCTATGCTAGGTTCCAGTATAACAACATGAACTAAAAAAGTTATGTATATTGTGACATTCTAAGAGCAGGCAGTCCAGCTGAACATCTGGCAGGTTTTCCCAAGTTAAGTGTGAATTCTAAGCTCAAGGTACAGTTGTGCCTTTTGTTTTAGCACCTTTGCATTTGAATGACACTTGTATGCTAAATAGATCAAGGCTGGGAAAAACCTTTTACTGGGCTGATTTCCTGTACCACATTTGCATACTTTGTTTAGATTGATTCCACCTCTATGTACTCCTCCCCCTTGAAACCTATATACTCTGCTGTGCTGAGATTTTGTTAGACGACTTTTTGAAGACTGCAGTGCAGAGCAGCGAGTATCTGAATAAAGAAAAACTTCTGCTTCAAGATATCCAAAAACGTCTCCTGGTCTCTAAGAAAAATTTCCAACAGCATGTAATCTTGTGAACTAAAGCGCTCTTCGCAGCTCTGTTGTTATAGGATGTACTTCTTTCTTCACACTTCATACACTGTTTATACATGGCTGTTACTATTTTATTAAATATGTGAATACTAAATTTTATTTATGATGAATATTACAACTGATGCACTACATTAACACACTGTTTTCTAACTGAATTAGACTTTGCTCGTAAAATGGCTGCAGCAAATGGAAAACATTGGGTTATGCTTGTAGCTGGTTCAAAGACATGGAGCAATTACAGGCACCAGGTTTGTGGCCTATATTTATCGTTGGACTTGCAGTGCATTTATTTATTTTATGAGTATGTGCTTACTCTGTGCTGTGAATGTTGGGTTGCCCTACCAGTTGTGCAACCTAGACATTGCAAAATATATATAAAAATGATACCTTTATTTCAGGCCGATGTGTGTCACGCCTATCAGATAGTACATCAGAATGGGATTCCAGACGATCAGATTGTGGTGATGATGTATGATGACATCGCTTATCATAAGAAGTAAGAGTCTTTCTGCTGATTTTGAAAGTGGTGGTGTGGCACATGGCTGATGTACATTTATAGCAGATTTAACACAGCATTCACATAGATTTTTGCGGTACAATTTAAATCACCCAAGTAAAATTTTGTATCCGGTGTATTTTGATGGGTATGATGGGGGTCACAAAAATTGACGCACACAATTTTTTCTGCTTCCACAGCAACCCTTATCTTGGGAGCATCATCAATAACCCAAACGGACCGAATGTGTATCCAGGGGGTTCCAAAAGATTACACTGGAGAAGTAATTTTCTTTTTGTCAAACACAAAACGGATGTTTTTATGCTATATCTGAGCACAATTTTGACTGTCTTACAGGATGTAACACCTAAAAACTTCCTGGCTGCACTCAAAGGAGATAGATCTGCTGTGAAAAAGACAAATCCAAAAGTCATTACAAGGTTTGTTTGTGAGAAAAACTCACTTTAACATGATTTAAATAGTCTTATTACAGTTCAAATACAAATAAAAGGTATAAAGAGTATCAATGAGATTGTTTAGTTAATTTTAAATGATAACCCAAATGAAAGGAGTAAATGTTTTTAAGTAAATGGATTTTTTTTTTATCACACAGTGGAGGAAATGACATGATATTCATCTATCTGGCAGATCATGGAAGTCCAGGCCTATTTTGCTTTCCTAATGACACTGTAAGTTTTGATATGGGTCTAAGGGTTAAAAAATATTTCAGCGTAATGAGTTCCACCCCTAATCTAATCTTTCCTGATTCCTCTGTTTTTGCAAATAAACTCTTCATCTGTAGTCACGAAATGTGTTAAACCACAGTTCTTTATGAGAATTTCAAAGCAAGAATGAACATACATTCAAAGACTGTATATACCAAAAACCTTTCATTATTAGCCCATGTTTTTATGATCGACTTACAAAATTCAGCTTTTCCTGCAGCTGTATGGCCATGATCTCATTGAAACCATCAAGGAAATGGCGAGGAATAACAAGTTCTCAAAGGTGCGTACAAACATATATATACACACACACACACACACACACATTTATATACATTTATATACATATACATAAGTCATCCAGACACCTCTGTAATACCTCTCCAACCCTTTTGTATGCAGATGGTGATATATATGGAATCGTGTCATTCTGGATCAATGTTTTCCGAACTCCCAGATAACATTCATGGTAAGAAAAGGGAATTGTTAAATAATACAGGTCTAATGCCCAACCGTATAGTCGAGTAGCGGGTGATTTACAGTCATAATTGTGGAAGGTTTGTTCTAAGCACAACCTGTGATAACTGTGGTAGTCTATGTAACTGTTTCCAGTGTACGCAGTGACTGCAGCTAGAGCAAATGAGAGCAGTTATGCTTGTTATTTTGACACTGTGAGAAAGACCTATCTTGCTGATGAATTCTCAGCTTTTTGGATGCACTACACTGAAAAGGTTTGTCTTTAGTGTGATTTGAGTCAGTAGAATTATGCAAACAAACTAGACTTTAAATATTTTATTTATTTATTTATTTCAGAGTAACCTTGATGTTGTAACATTCCGGGATCAGTTTAGCTATCTTCAGGAAATGATGAGGAAGTCTCACTCCTGCCGTTTTGGGGACTTGGTAAAAAGAAACGCTAAATTCACCTTCTTTTAATTGTCTCCAATACAGGGTATAACAGGAAGACATTCAACTTTCCATTCCATCAGTATCTTTCTCTAGTGTTTTTAATCTGACTTTTCTTTAGACAATTGGTGAAAATGTAATCAGTGAGTTTCTGAGAACCCCTCAAGCCATTCGGAAGTTGACTAAAGCTGAGAAGCTTGAGTTGACTGATTTGACCCATGCTCATGAAGTGCCATTCAAAATCTTACAGCACCAAATTGAAACAGAAACTGAGGCAGGCAGGAGACAAGAACTGATCAGAAAACAGGAAGCTCTTCATCAGGTTTGATGTCTATTGATTCTGTAGAGCACCTCATATATGTAATTAACATCTGTCAAGCTCAGATACAGTATTTTATGATAGCTGTGTGCTACTAGATGACAAAAAAATCTTCTGATTCATAAGATGTCTGTTTTAATACATAAATCATTATCTTCCAGACTAAAGCTAAAATTGAGAGAACAGTTAAAGCTATCAAAGAGCGCTGCTTACCTGGCAGTAAAGTTGAGGATTATTCTGGTGGTTATAGACCCACCGTGGATTTACTTGCACTGAAAACTGTAGCTGAACATTTCAGGACAACCTGTTTTGACTGGCATAAGGATGAGGTGAACAAAACAGCAAAACATTTCAATTATGTTATGTTTCATTATGATGACAGATTATCTGTCCCTTTTCTTTATATATGGTTGTGTTTCTCTCCCTTATTCTCTCACACAGTTTCAGATCGCCTTGTCCCACATGCATGTATTTGCTCAACTCTGTGCACATGGAGTTGAAGCAGAGAGGTGTGTTCATCACAACACTATTCAACATCATTTTGTTTATAATTTAACATTCTCCATTAACTTACATTTTATCTTAAATGTCTTCTTAAATTGCTAAATATGTTTTTCTGTTACAGCATAAAAGAGATCATAACAGCAGTCTCCACTGAATAAACTCCACTGAACCTACTGAATAAACAACATCCTTAAGAAGTAGTTATGAAATTTAGATGAAAGTTGCTTGTAGACAATAGCTGGTTAAAAGTAGAAAGCGCAATCAGACATTTGTGTCAAAATTGAGTTATTCACATTCTTATTCTGAGACAACTTATTTACATTGTGGTATTTTTCTTCATGCTGTGTTGGGACTTGTTTTACAAAACAAAAAAGGTTTTATCTACAGAATCAAATGAAATTCAAAAACTCTGTAGCTCAATATCTCAAAATCTCTCAGAATGCAACTTTAAATACATGACATAATTTTAAGCAGTTCTTGCATGTAAAACTTGAAAATTCATGTGCCAAACCTGTGTAGTTGGTTCACCAAAAATAAAAGCTTAAATAATATTTGCATGAAACACTCTTCTGGTTGTTTTTCCTACAACAACATTCTAGTCTCTTGCTGAAAAAAAAAAAAAAAAACTAAAAAACTAAAACCAGCCTAGACTGGGCTCATATGGCAAAAAAAAAAAAAAAAAAAAAAAAAAAAAAAATTGTGGCCAAATATATATTTGAAATATATGCTAAATATATGTTGCAATCAGTGAAGCTCAATTAAATATATTTTTGAAATAGTAAATATATTTTGCCTCAACCATCGTATACTAAAATATATGTCTAAATGTATTTCTGTGGCAAGAAAATGAATTTTTTGGACTGAAATCAAAATATACATTTTTAAATAATTTTTAAAATAGATTTATATGTGTCCAAATATATATATATATATATATATATATATATATATATATATATATATATATATATATATATATATATATTTAATATATTTACATAAATATATTTTGAAACATATTTTAGCAAATATATTTCTTGACCATTTGTTGTGTGTATATAAATATATTGTAAAAATAATATATATATATATATATATATATATATATATATATATATATATATATATATATATATATATATATATATATTATTTTTACAATATATTTTGAATGTATATATTTTCAAAAATACATGTTTTAAATATGTTAATATATTTTCAAAATAAAGTAATTTTACATTTTACACTGTAAAATTACTAAAACCTGTAACAATTTAGCTGTTATTTTAAGTATTATATCATTATAATTCTCATTTTATACAGATACAGTATTATTCATAGAGTATTTCTTTTTTTTTTTTTTCTTCTTAAATTGAATGGAAATGTATGTAAAATTACAAAAATAAAGGTGATAATAATATATGAAATCACCACCAGATGGTGCAAATGGCACCATTTCTCACACTATTAAAACAACAACAACACAATAAAGATCACATGACTTGCAGCAACAACTGTCTAACAAAAACTGTGAAATTTAAGTAAAATATCCTAACTTACATAAAGTGCAAAAATTATATTTAAACTTTAACAAACACTGTTATTTTACAGATATTTTGTGAACTATTATGATCAAACTCCTTGAATTACCGAGTTTCGGATGTTGATGTTTTATTAAAAACAGTAAAGTTTGAGGTCATCATGATAGAGATCATTGTTTGCTTTAGTTAGGCTCTTGAGCTTTGATTAAAGTGTTAGTTTTTTTTTTTTTGCATCCTGATAACATCAAACTTTATTATTTTCACTAAAAATCTAAACTTGTTCATTCTCAGTAAGAACTTGCATATGAAAGAAATCAGGTTAATCTGTTCAGTAATGTGTGAAGCTGGTATACCAGTAACACTATAACACTATAGTGTTGTTTATGGTAGTGTTTGTCATATGACCTTTTTTACCATTTTATTTTAAAGCTAAGGTATCTCATCAGAATAATTCAAGCAATATCTGTTTTGTAGAACATTTAATGCACATTTCTGCAAAAGTTTTTGCATATTATTTAAACTGGGATATTTTACTTTTTTTTTTTTTGTTTTGTTTTTTTATAAAGTTTATTCAAAAAATGGCCAAAATAAATATGTAGAAAATATATGTTATATAATAATATATGCAATATATTTAACAAATATATTTTTTGGCTATTCTTTGTATATTTTGAAATATATTTGAAAATATATTTTTTTGCTGTATGGGGTTGGCTGGTCTCAGCTGGTTTTAGCTGGTTGTTCCAGCTGGTCTCCCAGCCTGACCAGCTAAGACCAGCCTGGCCAACTAAGGAAGTGGCCAAAACCCCTCTAAAACCAGCTTGCTGACCAGCTATGACCAACTAAAACCAGGCTCCAGCTAAAACACGCCAACCAGCTTAGGCTTTTAGAAGGTAGTATGAGGGTTGAGGTAAGAACTGTGATTGGTTTGTATACACTCAAAAACAGGGCTCTGAACCTGGCTCAAGGAACAAAAAAGGAAACCGGAAATGAACTAAATTTTGACAGGAACGTAACTAGAAACTGAAACGAAATTAAATTTAATAGTTCCGAACTGACTCAAAAATTTATTAATAACGTTATTTTATCATTCCATTTACCGTATTGACCTGAATATGAGACAATGTTTTTCTTCTTCTGAAATAACATGGCTGTCTTATATTCAGGGTCTAGACCAGTGCTGGAGTGCTGATATCCTGCAGAGTTTAGCTCCAACTCTAATCAAACACACCTGAACAAGCTAATCAAGCTCTTCAGGATCACTAGTGCTACAGGCAGGTGATGTTTTTTTTCAGGGTTTGAACTAAACTCTGCAGGACGTCGGCACTCCAGGATCGACATTGCCTATGCCTGGTCTAGACGTGACATGTCATTAATACACCCACAACAATAGGTGCCACCGAATACATAAAACGAGTGTGTCTGCATAATGTTCCGTGTGTTGTAATGTTAGAACATCGCGAGTGAAAACGAGAAAAAGAAAAGCTTACAGAGTCGTGACTGTCATGTTAGGCTGATGGGACCAAACTTCCTCTGTAAGTGATTTTAAAACGTAAGATTTCACTTCTACTGTTAATGAAAACGTGTGTAGGCTACTATGAGATGGATAGCCTAATTATTTAATTATATAATTCAGATGGGCTAACTGTCATTTTTATGGTATATCAAAAAGTGTATTTTTTTAAATAGAACATCTGTACATTTTACCAGTATTTCTTCTTCTTCTTATTATTATTATTATTTTTTTTTTTTTTCAAAACAAAACTTACAATAGGAAAAATATGCAATATGAAAATAATTTGGAAAAAGGCTTTTTGAAAACCAAATCTTGTGTTTTATTAAGGGAAAAAAATCCTAAAAAGTACATCTTGAAAAAAAAGGGTGGTCATCTTATAATAAGGGTCGTCTTATATTTGGGTCAATACGGTAATATTTGAATTTTGCAATCAACCAAATGAGAATGCAGTTTGTAGTTTGTAGAAAGTAGTTTGGCCTATGCAGATGTGAGTTGATGCATCCAATGAGTGAAATGCCATGCTGTAAATTCATCAGAGGTAAGTGGCAATGGCAATGCCCCAGCATTAGTTTATCTGAAGATATGTCAAGCCAAGCATTACGAATACATTTAAGTAAAAAATGAATGGCAGGTAATGTGCAATTTGTTATGTTTTGAAACCAGCAAAAATTGCAGAATAGTGTAGAATACGGATTCACATCACACACCTGCATAGAATCTGTGAACAGAGAACACAAAAAACAATATTATTAAAAGGAATATATAGGCCTATATTCAAGATACAGATTGACAAAACAAAAGAAAAAAAGTGCTGAGTTTTGGTTCATTGTGACACGTCATGCACCCCAAATTTAACGGAAAGTAAACCGAGATGGCAGAAAGCTTTTTTCTTTAGTGTGCAAAAGCTTAACAGTTTTCTTTAGTTTGCAGAGATGGCAAAAGTACACACATCCTTTACCCAAGTAAAAGTACAGATACTCGTATTTCAAATGACTCTGGTAAAAGTTGAAGTACTGATAACACTTTTTTACTTAAATTAAAATAAAGAAGTATGGGCTCAGACATGTACTTAAGTAAAAAGTAGCCATTACTACTACCTGCTTTAGTGTCACACTGGTAACTGAACCTCACATCATATTAATACTTTAATACTAAGAGAGCTTTCATTTCTAATTTTGTTAGCTAATGAATGTAACCAAGCTGAACAACCACCATATAGAACACAAGCAGAGAAAAGACTTAAGCTGACAAAAAAAAATTGCCATCACCATGGCCATATGATTATAGTGTGATTCCACCTCCTCATTAAAAACAACAAAAAATATTATGAGGCTTTACAAATGACAAAATTGAGGTGAATTATACTGTAAATTTTATTTAAGTCCAAACCGAAAGAAAACCTAGTAGTAAACATGACTGAGAACAGAGACATTCCAGTCACAGACCTATTCACTGGCCTGAACAATTTGTTGTTAAGACTGAATATTAATGTGTGTGCCATCAGCACACACATCACTAGCAACATGTGGCAATATCCCTTATATAAAAATGAGAAACAAAATTATAAAGGAAAAAAAAAAAAACCTTAGTGCCTCCAAATAACTCTGAAGGCGAGACAGACACTACTTAACTACGAGAGCCTTCTTTGTAGCTTCAAGTTTATAAAACTTGGCATTAACTGTTATACACAACCTTACTACCAGAAGTCTTTGTTTTGCCTGAGTAGCAGCTAATTTTCAAAGTTCTTGGAATCCACACATGCTCTTTTTGGTGTAAAAATCAGTCCTGCGGTACTGAACAGCCGCTCACAGGCAGCTGAGGCTGGAAGCGGAGTGTTAAGCCTTAAGGACAAGTGGCATACAGCAGAGAAGGACTTTAGTACCTCCATTGTGTCAGCGGGGCAGTTGAGGTAGGCCTCCAGCTGACTGGTGTCATCTTGAGAGCGGGACTTTTTCATCGCTGAAAAAAAGTCGTCATCTTCTGAGGAATGTGAGGCCTCACCTTTGTGCACTTCCATGTGTTGTTTCAGGTAGTGTCTTTAAAGAACATTAAATATCTCCAGCAGTTCTACACTTTCAAGTTTAAGATGCATGTAATGGATCAAATTCTGATAACCATGATGAAGCTGAAGTTGAATTTACTTCAGGGAGATCTTACTGAACGCTTTGAAGTGTCCCAGAGTGCAGTAAGCCGAATTCTTACCTACTGTATTGATACAATGGAGGAGCACATGAGATTCTCCATTCCATGGCTACCACAGGAAACAATCCGCAGCACAATGCCTCAATGCTTTAAGGAAAACTTCCCGAACACCATCTGCCTTATTGACTGCTCTGAAACAACTCTGCAAAAAGCACACAAGCTTGACTCCAGAGGGGAGTCGTAGTCATTATTATTCAAACAACTCTGAAGTATTTAGTTGCCATTGCCCCCTGTGGACTCATTATGTTCATCTCCCCTGCTTATGGGGGAAGATGCAGTGACAAGTTCATTACCCAAGAATCTGGCTCCAGCCGGGTGATGAAGTGATGGCAGACAGAGGCTTTAACATTCGTAAATTTGCTGTTTGAGAGAGAGGTAAACCTTATCTTGCCAGCATTTACTCATAAAGGTGGACAGTTGTCTGCCGAGGATGTTACAGGCACGAGGAGGATCGTAAATGTTCGTATACATGTGGAAAGTGTGATCAGATGGCTCAAGGTGTTGTCTCCCAGACTGTCCCTATTAACATGGCACACAAAATGGACAAAATCCTCTGAGTGTGTGCAGCACTTGTAAACATGCAAGGTGACATCATCTATAAGGATACATAATAAAAACTGCTACATTGTTTACCATCTGCCCTGTGTCTTAAACTTATGTATATTTTGTAAATAATTTACAATTTTAGTTGTTGCACTCCACTGATTTGACAATGGTTTAAGAAATAATTATTTGTACATTATTAAAGTATTGTGTATATAAAACAACAAACTCACTACTAATTTAGATATAAACCAATGAAAAGCCTTTATATGCAATTTTTATTTTAATTTATTAGAATGGTGTAGTAATTTCAGATACATTGTGTAGTTGTTTGGAATTATTCAGTGTGGGTTCTTCAATGCACAGACCATTAAATATACTGCTTTTACACAAATATTTTTTAAGATCTTATATTACTTCTTTTTCCCTATATGTGCACACACACAATCAAAATGTCAAGATGCAATTCATTTTGATTTCTTGCCATTTGATACCAATTTGTCACTTTTTCAAAACTCATGGAACAAAAGGAAAACATTCTGAATAGGGGTGTCAAATGATTAATTGTATCCACAAGAAAAGTTTGTACACACACACATGTTGAGAGTGACTCTTGAAAGACAAGCATCACATTCTCTTGTACCTCTGATTCAAGAATTTATCTTCCAAAATCTGGCAGTACATTTTGGGAGTTCATGTTTAGTCTCCTATCCTATAAAGCCTATAAAGCCTATTTAAAAAAAAAATAATAATAATAAAAAAAACTGTCTTCATGTATTTCACAAGACGTCAGCTTGTTATTCTTATTAAGTCAGGGGCATTTTTTAGGATTTTTTACCAAGCAAAGTCTCTGAGAACCTGACACATTGCACTTGTGGAGACTTCAGGAAGGTTGCAGTTCTAGAAAATGGTGGCACTGGAGACTAAACGGTTCCTGATGGTGTCACACCTAATTCTTCACCTTAATTCCTAATTCTTTTGCAGTTAACACGCATCTTTTCTTCTCCATCTGTTTTTTCTGACCATGCAGACTCAACAAGCATTTCACTGTCGAATGGTCAAGCCTTAACTTTGCAAATTCTTGTAATGCATTAGTATCGCATTCTTCTCATGGGCATTTAATAATTTGGACTTTTCAGTCTGGGTTAAATCTCTTTTTTGGCTCATTTTATCTGTAAAAGAAAACATGCCTAATAATTATGCACACCTGAATATAAGAAGTTTTTCACTTCCAGCCTTCATGGACAGTTATATATCACTTACAGATGATTAAATACAAAATTAATAGTAGTTATTAAGATTGTTGTGGTTTGGAATTGGTAAAATGTACTTGGGAAAAAAAATATGACCAGATTATCAATATGCCTAATAATATGCACATAGTGTATATGTGACCCTGCTGTGAAAACGCAGTCATTTTTTTGGTATTTAACAATTTCTGCATGAAATCATCCCACATAATGTACATTCTCTGTAAATATAACATCTTCAGATGGGTCATGTCAGAGATTAAAATGATAAATCATAATGAAATTAATGGTTGAATTTAAACTCATTATCTCAAACAATTAAGTAATTTGCTTTCATTTTATAAAGTGGTGTTTGTAATGGTTGACTTTTAAATAAGAAAGAAGACAAACGAAAAAGAAAGACAGGTGTCTTTTTTTTTTTTTTAAAGTGCTGTCCATGAATATGCAAATTAATCTTGTGCTTCTTATTCACACCAGTTTTAAACAACCTGATCCTCTCGACTGTCAACTGTGTGTGGTTTGTTACATAAAAAACAGACAGACCTGGAGACAGTCTTTAGTAAAACTGCAGGTTTATTAAGAAAATATTCAGCAGTGATGTTGACTGATGAATTTGCACTTGGTTTGTCTTACAGCATTTTAGAAACATGACACAGAACCACCAGATTAAAAAGATGATTTTCACTCAATTTTACCACACTCAAGGCACAAACAGACCATCTCTGAAAAACTCTTTCCACAAACAGTTTGCATGTTTACTCAGGTGAGTCTTGAGATGAAAATGATGATGAAATAAACTTTTTACTCCACTGATCAATTAAGTGGCTCCTCTTCAGAGTTTGAGCACCGGAACGGTTTTTCTCCGGTGTGGATTTTCACATGTCTGTTAAGGTTACTCCTATTTGTGAAACTGTTTCCACACTGATCACACGTGTAAGGTTTCTCTCCGGTGTGAATTCTCATGTGTTTCTGAAGGGGATCTTTGTCTGTGAAACTCTTTCCACACTCACGACACACGAAAGGTTTCTCTCCCGTGTGATTTCTAATATGTGACCGAAGTGGAGCCGCACCTGCGAAACTCTTTTCACACAGATGACATGCGTAAGGTTTCTCTCCGGTGTGAGTTCTCACGTGTGCCTTCAGGGTAGCTTTACTTCTAAAACCCTTTTCACACTCATGGCACTGGAATGGTTTCTCTCCAGTGTGAATTCTCATGTGAATCTTAAGTTTAGTTGCATCTGTGAAACCTCTTCCACACTGATGGCACGCAAATGGTTTCTCTTCCTCGTGAACAATCATGTGCTTTCTAAGCACCGTTTTGTAGACGAAACGCATCCCACACAAATGACATATGAAAGGCTTCTCCCCAGTGTGAGTTTTCATGTGGTGTTCATATTGGTTTTTTATTGCGTAACTCTTCGTGCACATGTGACATTTGAAAGGCTTCTCGGCGTGAGTTTTCATGTGCCGTACAAGCAATTGTTTTGTTCCGTAAGTCTTTTCACATTGATGACATGCAAAAATCTTCTCTCCACTGTGGGGTTTTTTGTGATCCAAAAGGTGTCCATCTTTGGGGAGATTCTCATGAATGTTCATGTGTCTCTTAAGGTAACTGCGACATCCAAAACTCTTTCCACACAGACGACATGTGAACGGTTTTTCTCCGGTGTGAATTTTCATGTGTCTGGAAAGGTGGCTGCCACTTGTGAAACTCGTTCCACACTGATCACATGTGTAAGGTTTCTCTCCAGTGTGAATTCTCATGTGTACCTGAAAGCTACATTTAAGTGTGAAACCCTTTCCACACAGATGACATGTGAATGGTTTCTCTTCAGTGTGACCTCTTTTGTGATCCACAAGGCGTCCATGTTTTGGGAGATTCTTTCCAAGCTTTTTGCCTCCTGTTCTCAGAGTTTCCTTTTGTGAAACATTCTGGTTTGTTTTTACATAGCGCTGTTTCCCATCAGCATCATTCACCTCCATCATATCTGAAATGAACAGTGAGTAATTTGTTTAAAAATGTGCCAGCATTACAATTGTACAGTAATTAAAAAGCATGCCATGTCATGTTTCTACTTTGTGTAATCGTTCACATGCTAAAAGTTGATTCTGTCATTCTTATGCCAATTCCTGGTCTTATAGCTTTACTATTTTAGAGCACTGCAAATACGAACCCAAAGTCATAGTTTATTTCTCAAGGAACACGATCATTCAGTGCACTGAAAGTTGTTTGCCATGTATTTAACCTTTTAACTGTCTGTTCCACTTTTTTGAGCATAGACCAGAGCTGTGTTTCCCAAAAGCATCGTAAGCATAAGTTGATCGTAGCTCCATTGGTTTCATTGGGTCCATGATGTACTTAAGCTTACAATGCTTTTGGGAAACATAGCCCTGAAACTGACATCTCCAACTTGAATTGTTATAAATTGTGAATGTTTTGGAGCACAGACATACATACACAGTCTTTAAGCTTTCAAACGTTATATATAGTTTGTCAAGATTACTGTAGGTTCAGACTAAGATATTACTGCTTAAAACATGCTGAAACAAGTTAACAGGTTAAATATAACTTTGTATATCCAAAATCTGGAATAGATTTCATAAAGTTATGACCATTTCATGTATTTTAATGCATTCATCCCTGTGTTTCCTCAATGCTAATTTTATGTTTTTATGGTTTAACTACAGCCACTAATTCATTAAATGAAACCTGTATTATTCATCAACTGTCAATAATAAAGATGAAAAAATAGACACTGACCTGTTTGATCCTCAGTATCTGTATCTTCCATGCTGCACAGTTCTGGATCTCTGATGTTTTCAAGCTTCATTTCCTCCATCAACAGTGTGAAGAACTCAGCTGTTACACCTGGAATGATTTTTCTGCTCATTTGTTTCTCACATTTATTGGTGGTTTGCTGTAGGAGGAGCTTGACTGAAGGTGTGAATCACTGTCGGGTGTGAACCGGTGAATTTCCAGTGAAACATTCATACTGGAGCCATCAGTGTCAGGCGTTTATCGTTCCAGATAAATATCACCTGCTTATTCCTTTGGTGTAAACTAGAATATGAAGGCTCTGTTGAATAGTGAGCAGTCACAAAACATCCGTTCAGAACCGAAGGAATCTTTAATAGAGGACAGCTTGATGTTGTGGCTCTAAACAAAAACAGAATAACAAAGCTGACATTATTACAGATGCAAATAACATTATTATTGATTACAATTGTTATAGAATTAAAAAAATAAAATAAAATCTTGCTATGTGGTACTGCGTTAAGCTAACTGAGACTTGTCATAGCACTTGCACATCATTGCTCTTTAGTTGATTTTGATTGCTTCCATTGTCCTCATTTGTAAGTCGCTTTGGATAAAAATGTCTGCTAAATGACTAAATGAAAATGTAAAAGTCACAAGGAAGCACTTTACTTCATTCATGAATGTAGTCCATTTTTTATCTATTTGTACACAGAGCTTGACTGTAAGTTTACATTTACATTTATTCATTTAGCAGATGCTTTTATCCAAAGCAACACATGAGAGAGCATTTAACATTTTGTCCATGAGTCAGAAACAATATTGTAGTTAACAGGTCATGTTTACAAGTAAGACAAGGGAAAAAAGAAACAAGAAGAAAGAAACAGACACAACTGTTTTTTTTTTTTTTTTAAATAAAAAAAGGAGCTAGACAGATCCTGCAGCTCATTCCACCAGAGAGAAAGTGAATGGGTGGAGGCTTTTGTGAGTGATTTAGTGCCTCGTTGTGATGGAGTCACTAGGTCATATCGTGGGGGATTAATATTGTTTAGTGGTTTCATTTAGACTATAGCAAAGCACCCAAAAGACCTTGTCAGTAACAGCTGAATTTTGTTTCAAATTTTGTTTAGATTTTAAAATGGATATCAAATCTTGCATTTTGCCACAGCCTATTCAAACATTTGTTTCTGTGTCTCAGTTTACATGAGAGCTTAAGATATTACCATAATGAACGAGGTGAAAAGAGAGCTATCAGCCTGGAATAATGAGTTTTTCAACAGCTCTATTAACACTGATGTGCAAAAACAAATCAAGATCATCAGCAGAAGGCTAAAAGCTCTATTAACAGCTCTATTAACATAAAAAAAAGTTCCCAGAAAGTAAAAAACAGCTTTTACTGCACCAAATTCTACTTGTGTTTTTCCCAGTGAGCTACAGGAGACCAAGAATGAACAGCTGATTGAAATAAAATGATACTTAAATTAGTTTTAATAAGTCAACCCATCTAAATAAATAAATAAATAAATACATACATACATATTTTTTTTATTATTGTTATGTATTTATTTATTTATTTATTTATGGTTCAATTCATTATATTGAGATAATTATATTGTATTGTTCAATACAATCAATTATATTGAGTAAAACACAAACTGAACTACATAACATGATGTCTTATTTACACAAGAGCATTGCTTATACAGTATATGTTTAGAATTCTTATAAAAGAGTGAACATAGAAAAAAGAAGTAGAGAATGTGTTTCATCCTTAACTCCTTTATTAGATAACTAAAGCCTTTGCTCTGTTGTTAAATTAATTCCATTAAAATAGCTTTTGCAGAGTTTGTCTATATTTGTAATTCTTTTACATTCTTGCAATTCCATCTCCGTATGGTCGTTTCCTTTAGACTTTTGTTCAATAATAGAAAAAATGTATAAATATATATATATATTTCAGAATAAATAACACATTCACTGAGAAATTCTAGAAAAACCCTGTATGTAGAGGAAAAAAAATGCATGAAATACCTTAAATTATATTAATCTCACCTGTAACCAAATAACCAGCCTTAATCTAACCACTGTAGATTTACAATAAAACTGTGGCAGGATCTGAAGCATCTCGCCACTTGTGAACTCAGAGAGAAGAGTTCATTTAGAGTCTAAATTAAATTGCAAAGTCAAGTCACCTTTATTTATATAACACTTTTAACAATACAGATTGTGACAAAGCGGCTGTACAGTATTAAATAGGAAATTTGCCAAAAGGGCAACAGTAAACACTCAACTTTCAGTTAAAGGCAGTAGCAAAGGCAATAAATTACTTTATTTCAAACCTTCGACTGACGTTATGAAGTGAATTTGGAGTAAAAACATTTTATTAAATGTGGTATTTTTACATGCTTTCAGATGGAGCAGCATTTACTACACAGAGCCGTGTGCTTGTTGACGTTTTTACAGAGGCAAAGTCTCATCTCCTGAGCCACTGCACAAAGGAGCAAAATGTAAACGGCACAAAAAAAAAACAGAACAGTGAAAATAGTTTTAATAAACTTAAAATAGTTTTCTGTTTTCACATCTTTTAAGCTACGTTTACATTAGTGTGTTTTTGTTACAGAGCAAGGGAGACGGGAAGCGGGCAGATCCAAATGTAAGCTTTTATTAGACAACCTTCGACAAAGACATGGTCATATACAGGCTTAAAGTCGAACAATGGCAGACAGGTACAGCATAGGCAAGACATAAGAGTAATTCGTGAAACAGGCGAGGGTCGATCGGCGGCATATGTAATCCAAGGGACGAGACAAAAGAGTAAAGCACTATACAGGTGAGAGTTCATACGAGGGGCAAAACAGAGTCCAAAAACGACAAGACAAAGGGTAATCCAAGACAGGCGAAGATCAGGACATGGATGACTAGACTACAAAGAAACTAGACTCAAGATACTCGGTAGGCTCTGTAAAGGAGCTAACACAGGGTGCGTTACATGCTAAACACAATACTTGGTGAACAGGAGGAGGACGTCCAAGGCTTATATGGAGTGCTTGATTGGTTACAGCTGTGTGTCATCAGTGCAATGAATGATGGGAAATGTAGTCCGGGGTGTGGTGCGACAGTCTGTGTAATGTGAAATGGCAAGGCGACCTCTGGTGGCGAGCGGACTGGCATACAGGACCAGATTCGTGACAGTTTTCAAAGGACAGTATATGATTTGCATGTGATTCTGCCTGTTTTCATAACAATACAGGTTTTTTTGCATGAGAAATGCTGAGCAGATGTAGCAATTAGCTTGATATAAAAGGCTACAAATAACATATTTCTGCAACATTATATGGCTAAAACTAGGGCTGCAGCTATCGATTATTTTAGTAATCGAGTACTCTACTGATTATTCTATCGATTAATTGAGTAATCGGATAAGAAGGCATTTTTCTTTATTAAATATACAAGAGAAAATAAGATAGGTTTCTTAAAATAAACAACTAATTTGTTTCCCTTTTAGAAAAATCAACATTTTATTGCTGAAATTACATACATTAATAAACAATCAGAACACTTGTTTAGAAAAAGGTAAACATTACAACCTAAAACAAAGGCATAAATCAAGAGATTGAGGCATTTAGAGGCAGGCCTATTTACCCACTATTTAATTCAGCTCAGAGGGACATGAATGCATTTAACTTGCCGTTACAAATGCATAAATAATATTTTGTTATTTTAAACAAAACACTGAATATTGTTTACGTGTATTTTTAAAATTAAGTACTTTAAATAAAAAAATCAATACCGCCAGTAGGTGGCAGCAAGTCACTGTTAAGTAAGTGAATAATTTATGTACAGATTAATTAAATCATTTTTAACTGAAATTAAATGAACTGAAAGTGATAGGCTGAGATGAAAGAAGACAATAGCATTCTTGTGCATAAAGATTCTGTCTCTGGAGGTGCAATTTCACAATTCCTGCTACAGACAGTGCAGCTTCTTAAACGTTTACTGCAGGGGTCGCAAAACCTGAGCAACCGTCCTGCAGATTTCGGCTCCACCCCAATCAAACACACCTGAAGTAGCTAACAAGGGGTGCTTCTCATTTCTTATTTGTGCATCCTCGTTTCCTTTCCTCGTGTCTTAGCTCCACCGCCCCCCTTAGGATGCCAGGGAAGGATGCAAGGAAAGGAAATGAGGACGGAGGAATTAAAGGATGAACATTGGAATATTCTTGACCAGTCAAGCATCACTTCAAAGCGTCATCAGCTGCACTAAAGGGATCTGCCCATATGTCGTTAAAGTTAGTTATTTAAGGCATTCATAATAATATTAATAAAGAAAGATGCCCTGTTGAAATATATGACATTATTTAAACTACAAACATAAAATATAAATATATATTATTATATAGACAGATGCGAAGGGGGAGGAGGATTTATACGTGCGTCACGTTCAGTCAGTAAAACACTTGGGCTTTATACACCTTTGTATTCTCGCTCGGTTTTAAGGACAGAGGAATGAGGAAATGAGAGGGGATATTGAGAAGCACCTCATGTGTTCAGGGCTGCTTCATAATCACAGACTCTATTGGTCTGCTGCAACAGTTACTGGAGTCTCAGAAGAACAGTGAGTTATTGCATCAAATACTAATTCCCTCATATTATTGCACATTTCAAAAGTAAAGCATTCACCATCTTCATAGTCTGTATATTGTTGGTTTGTCTGTAAACACAGTCTTGACTCACAACTTTTGGCACAGTAATTCAATATGATCAAATCTACAGTGGTTTATAAAGGTAAAAGAAATACAGTAGTCAACATTTGAAGTGGATCAAAACCTTTCATCAGTGTTGTCCAAAACAACCAAAACAATACCCATTCTTGTCTTAGGACAACTTTGATTAACTTTTTTGATCCACTTCAAATGTTGACTACTGTAATTTATAACCAATGTATTTTCTTTCTGAAAAATGAAAAAAAAAAAAAAGCTTCTTAAATCACTCGGTCAATTGCTTTTGATTTGCTGTTTATGCTATATTTAAAATAAAAGCCATTGTGAATTCTGGCACATATCTTTTCTGTTTTTCATGTGTTTTCTTTTTAGAAGTTAGGCAACCTTCAATGTCAGCTACAAGATCTTCTGTCAGAGAAAAAATAAACCAAGAGGTGCTGTCCATAGCCAGGTTTCCATTTTTTGTGGAAAAATATTTAGCGCTTCACATTTTTTACGATATAGCTGATGGAAATGCCATTTACCAATAAAATTTCTCATGCGTCGACAAATTCTTTTTCCATTTGACTTTAGTGCATAAATTCTATCTTGTTAGTTGAAATGTCACAAAAAATTAGTTTGGAAACACTTTTTGTCAAGAAAAGGGGCTTTAACGCAAATAAATGTGATGTCAGATGACAATTAGCCTATGGCCAGCGTCCGTGTTCGTGGTGTTGCTCACGTTAAACCACCATTTTCTCTAAAAGCGCATTAAATAGTATTCATATTATTAAATCTAAAATGATGTTATATATGGTAAGAAAAAGACAAGTTACCTTTCAAATATACATATCATAATCTGATATTCTTTTAGTATGTTGCAAGCTAAAATGTATTCATTTTGTACAAAAAGTACAAAATTTTACATTAATTAGTTTTGGCTTGTTAGCTTATATTTTCATTCTTGTTCTATTTTCAGTACTGCTATTAAATTTAAAGGATTTGTTGTGGGGTGAGGGGAAGTAAAATAACATGGTTTTTCAATATGTTTGGCTGACTATATTTTATTATGACAAAGAACAGGCTGCGTTGTGGAATTAGTAATGTTTTAGTAATTAGTAAGATTTTATTTATGAAAAGTTTTGATTTAAATTTCTGTATCTGCAGTTTGTTTAGTTGTATTTTAATGCTATTTGCTAAGTTATTTGCTTGTTCCTGTTTTATTACTGACTGTTTACTTGTCTTTAACAATTTAATGATTGAAATTTATATTAGTCTAGCTTTTCCTGTGCTATTTTACAAGCTTGTCTGATTGCCTGTACGGCGTTGGTCCTTTTAATATCACTTAATGCATTTCTCAATGCGCGTTCATATCTGCCGGTCTGAATAAACTTTGTCAACAGTAAGCCTCATACTAAATTTGGTCTTTATCATCCGTTATTATGCTGTTATCAGTCTGTTATTATGCCACGTTATGCTGAATGGGAAGACAAGTGAAAGTTTACGCATTGTGTTCATGGCCATATGCTTGGCTTGAAGTACAGTAAATTAATAAATTATATATCGAATTTGATCTTTTAATTGCACTAATGCATCTTAATACATAAAGCCATATTAAATGTTAATGGTTTTCTGTGGGAGGAAAACACTTAACGAGAGACTTTGTGTATTGTGTTTGTATCCTGCTGTTCTGTGGCCACGGATTTGCGGGTCTTGTCTTGTACATTATGCTATTAAATTTGTTTGCTTTCTTTTGGGCTCAAAATATTTGCTTATTCGCCCTTGGCACCAACTCATGAGTCTCTTTCAGACTCATAACACAGTGTAAACAGGACTCTGTTATATCAGCAGCACAGAGAAAACTTCTTGTGCCTTGCCAGTTGGCTTACAGTAAAGTCCACATCTCTGCCACTGCAATGTAGCTGCAACACACGCTCAAATGCTGTAAAATAGCTGTCAACTTTAGCTTCCCGAAAAAGGAGGCACTAAATGAATGTGTTTGCTCATCAAACATCAAACTCAGGTGAGGTGATCACAGACGGAGCTGGAATGGGACTGGAAAACATTGGCGTAGGGCAAATAGGTAACTGAGCAAATGAGAGTGAGGCTGAAATCATTTCCTTTCTATCTCAAGCTCCAGTTCCCTTTGCCTAAGCCTTTAAGTATCTTTAAAATATCGACTCGGTGAGCACGACTTAGAAATAGAGAAAGGAAGACATAAAATATCAGTGACCGTGCAGACACTGTGACCTCATCCTCAAATGGGATGTGAAACCCTTTCTTCTTGTCTGTCCCAGTACACCAAATTGTTTTTTCACAATGTGCAGCATTGATTTTTTTTTATTCTTTACTCTGAATGACTCAGAGAAACTCTGCTATATACTTGGAGATGATGACATAGCAGTCAAACTAGCTGCGAAATATGTATACACCATACACACCATATGAAATGATTAATCTATTGTATTAATTAGTTTTATTACTTCATTGTATATATTTTTACATTGTGTATACATTATTTTTTTTTTTTTACAAGTATTACATTCTGTATTTTGCTTATACATACAATGCTTTGGCAATAGAATACAAATAATACAAATGTCATGCCAATAAAGGAAAATTCCTATATATTAACATGTGAAATACACTATGCCTATTTTATTTTATGGACTTTCCTTTAGCATTTAATTTACTACCAATACACTGCTTAAAACTATAATTGTTAATCATGTGTAGTTTTACTAGTTATTTGGAAAACACATAAAATGCAATTGTTCAAAAATGTGTAACATTTCAATAATCCAATGTTGTATTTAAAAATAAAGAATATAATAATTTTTCATATTGCTTTTACAAATAATATATATCAAATTTTTATTTTGACAAATAAATCTAAATGAACATATTTCAAATAATTGAGATTTGAGTCATTTCGATGATGCAGTTCTGAGTCTTGGATACGTAAGAACATCATCATCCAATGACGTCACAACATCATTGAGCAACTTTCAGCAACAAATCAACCTGCCTTTAGCAACTTTTCCTGAAAATTAGTTAGCAACACTGTGCTCGTTAAGTAAGTACTTACTGAAATTAAGTACCTACTCCAGGGCCGCTGCTGACCAAATGGGTGCCCCTAAGCAGAACTGTATTGTTGTGCCCCCTCCCTCAAATGTTATGGTAGAAGAAAAAAAACCTACCATGCGGGATCAAAATAGAGCTTTAATAAAATATAAAAGTAAATAAATAAAATGTAATTAAATTGTATTGTTTATAAATTACAGTTGTAGCTCTAGACAGTTACCCATGGCTGTGATTTTATTAATAATACAGTTTTCTGACTGAATTTATTGTCTCAAGCATTCACTAATCAGAAAATTAGGCAGTTGCTTAGACTACTGCCTACTGCGTTCACCGTGAATAGTAATAATAATAATAATAATAAATATAGCTGCAAGCAGCAATTACCGGGGTTCGAGCATTAAGGCCTTTTAGGTGGTATGCAAAGTTGCTCAGAATGAGGGGATATATCATACAAATGTAAGTGTAAGATCTTGTGTTTGTGTGAATAGATGAGCATTTTTTAACAATCTGAGGCCATTTACCATAGAAATTTTGTTTTTGAAGCCTTTTTAGCTGTTATAGCGCCACCTATGCTCTGATCTCCATGAAACTTTGCATGCTTGTTAAGAATCATCTGACACATGTTTTCACCAATTTTCGTAAAGTTTTGAGTTTTGGTTTTGGTTTTATAGGCTTTTGGGTATATGTGGCCACACCCCTTTTGTAAATTAACCAGGTTATAGCTAACCGAAGGACAAAATTCAACATTTTTTTGATAATTATTGATCTAGAGAGTCCAGAGAATGTTACTGCATTGGTTTGATCGAGATTGAGCAAAAAACCTAGGACTAGTTCACAAAAGTAGGTTTTTCACATATTTGTGAATATTTAATGAACGATTTGATTGACAGCAATGGTTCTTGAGGCAAAGTTGTTCATCATGAGGAGATCTATCAAATG